>JANHFR010002898.1:99640-109838 GCA_032468015.1 Mimophis mahfalensis | reverse complement strand
AAGTCCACGCATCTTCAAACTGCCAAGGTTGAGAAACACTGTGCTAGCTATATACCCCTGAATAATAATCAACATATTTCATTAGATTAAGTATGGGTCACTCAAAAAACTGACAAGTAACAAGAGAAAATTGTCCCTGGTAGAAAAGACCCTCTTTTTAAAGGGGTGGAAGCAGATTCGGTTCCTATTTCTAACATGTTCTTGTGAACAGAAGAGGGAAACAAATGTTTAGATTTTAAAATACTGGCAATCTTTGATATGGGAATGTTAAGATTGTTAGAGACTCAGAAAGATCACTCTGTCATCAGAGGTTCAATCCACAAGTGCCACAATTCATTTCTCTCCAATGAAATCTTGTGGAATTGATAATAGCAAAGAGCACTAAGGAAACTTCAGCACTCTACAGTATAGGTACATTCAGAATGTGGAGCGGTGCAAGTTAACAATGATCAAACTGTATATCTCTATAATGGAGTACCTAAAGAAGGGTTTTTGAAGCCACATGAAGGTACTTCATGAAGTATCCAGGCAACTCCCAGATGGCACTATAATCATCTGAAGAAAATAAACCTGCTCTCCTCTGCTTCCCACTCCTACTTGTATAGTGTGATAAGCCCAGATAAAAGATGGACCCTGAGAAAACTAACCATAACCAATGAGCTGACTTGAAGGTTCATAAAGATGTAATCGGGCAGTTCATTCACCATCTGCTTTAGGCAGATAAGTCAGTTGGATATTGTGCTGTTTGTAATAATAGAAATGAGCATATCATTTTGTTAAAGAATGGGGTTGAACTTGAAAGCTGTGTAGATAAACAATTCAGACACTGATATTGGGAAATCTATTTTGGAAATTTACTGACTAGGCTGAGGGATGCAGTGGCTCAGTGGCTAAGATGCTGAGCTTGTCGATCAGAAAGGTTGGCAGTTCGGTGGTTCAAATCCCGACTGCTGTGTAATGGAATGAGCTCCTGTTACTTGTCCCAGCTTCTGCCAACCTAGGAGTTCGAAAGCATGTTAAAAATGCAAGTAGAGAAATAGGGGCCACCTTTGGTGGGAAGGTAACAGTATTCCTTGTGCCTTTGGTGTATAGTCATGCCGGCCACATGACCACAGAGACTTCTTCGGAGAGCCCTGGCTCTTCGGCTTTGAAACGGAGATGAGCACTGCCCCCTAGAGTCGGGAATGACTAGCATGTATGTGCGAGGGGAACCTTTACCTTTACTGACTAGTCAAGGAAATGTTCTGTTTGGTTTATAAATAAAAGGTACCTCAATGCAGTTTGGTCATCTGCAAACATAAATGATCTGTATAATGATATGTGCTGAAACTTTGAAAAAAAAATAGATGTTAACTATAGCAAATGTCAATAGGCACCAAATTCAGAAACACTCATAATTACCTCGTATCAAATGCCTAGTGTTCAGCACTGTCTAATCTGTCCAACAGTGAAGCATTTTCGCATCATTTGCTAACCATGATTCTGTTTTAATTGGTACTTCCAAGGATGATCTTGGGATCTTCTGTTGGAAAACCATGTGCTCTGCCACTGAGTGATAATCCTTCTTATGAGGCTTACAAACATGAATATTAAGTGTTCAGTGATGGCTGAACCTGGGTTCAATAAGCCAGATAGTTTCTTTCCTGTTCACCCAGATTCTTGAGGCTTCTGTTTACCTTTACTTGTGGAGATGTTTAACATTGATGTGGTCACACCCAAAGCCAGGCTGAAAAAAGGCGAAAGCAAGTCTTAATCCTTAACAGTCCATATATCCTCCTCAACATGTCACAGGAGGAAGTGACTCTAAGTAATTTATTTTGTGGCATTCATTTCACACAGTCTGCACTCAAAACCAGGGTGGGGCTTACCAATGAATCACCGATTATATTGTCAATTAATCATGGCCAGTGTTGGCTTCTCACTACAACAGTATGAATGCTTGAGCAACACAAGTGACTTAATATGATGAAATGTACTTTTCAGATAGAAGCCTTGTGATGAGTGAAGATGGTTCATTCTTCTAATGTTATACAAAATCTAGTATTCTGATTCTGTTTCTTTTCTTAGCCAACTCTTTCATACATATTGAATTTCAAGTATGCTCAATGGTTCATTCAGTAGGTCAGGGTGGGCAATCAATTTTCCCAAGGAGCTCCAAGGGACTTTTATGGAAGGACAAACCAATAGGGCTGTAAAAGTGTATAGGCATACAGTACATAAATTGGGGGGAGGGGGACCAGCAATCTCCTTCAAAATAAAAGTAATGCAGTTGTATTGTGTGCATGACATACACTTATTTCATTTCTAATTTCCAATTGAGCTGATACAGGCTGAATATGGGCAGCCAGGGGGCCAGATGTGGCCCAGGGGCCAGAGCCCTAATTACTGGAACAAAGCACCAACAAGTCATGGTTGCCTTACCATTCTTTATGTGTGAAAACAGAAGGAATATGATAGTAAGCTTCCAGACTATCATTGTATTGAAAGGCATAAATCTTTGTGAAAGTTAATAAAAATTATGAATGAAAAGATGCTAGTGGACTCTTTCTGATTTTTGACTACCATTGACTAAGATGATACAACACTCTACATCAGGGGTGTCAAAATGAAGGCCTGTGGGCTGGATGTGTCATGCACAGGCCATGCCCACCCCAGCTTCGTGAATGGGGGAAATGTCACAGAATGTCACATGACAGTAACGTGACACTGCGAGTTTGACATCCGAGGTCTACATGGTGAAAGTGTGACTTAGGATATATCTCACATGTATTTGGAGGGACATTAAGATACAAAACTTGGAGATGCTCCAGTACCTAATACCTTTGTAAAAGCAAATATAGGCTTATAGACCCCAGTCTAAAGAAAACTACTTACATCTGAGTTGCATTAACAATTATGGGAGAAATTAATGACAACCAGCTTAGTTCTAAGTCTGTGAATGCTTCAGAAATTATTGGAGGAGATGCTTGGGACCTCACGCAAGGCTGACCACAAGCCTTCTCTGCTATTTATTAAACAAGCCTAACCCCTTTCAGGCTTCTGAGTGAGGAAGATGCTACTGCTTTAAGTAATCCACTTAAAAGAAAACTTTTAAAGAAGTGTTTTATTGTATGGGGGGAGGTCTGGACACACATGGTTCTTTTTACTTAGTTTTCTGCTCTTAAATGTAATTGTAAATGATCGACAGTCATTTGGAGTTGGGCAGTCTCCAAATTTAAAAATAAACAAATGACATCTTTTTTTCAGCTTTGTGAAAAAGTCTGAAAATTTTGCCCTTCTCTAAAGAAACAAATGCCCTCTGAAGCAATTCTTTGTAAATGAAGGATTTGAAATAAATTTTCAACAATTTTAATGATACCCAAGTATTATTCACATTTTCCAGACTGGAAATTCATAAATGTTTCATCCTTCATTCTGCTGTATACACCCCCCCCCCAAAAAAAAGGCAGATCTAAGATCAATGGAGAGAAATTGTGATGAATTGGATTTTGGCTCCGCATTAGGGGAAACTTCCAAATGTGAGAGTAATTTGAAACAGATTGCCTCCGGAAAGGGGACAAAAAGTTTTCCTTAGCTTGGGATATTTTACAGATGCTGGGAAGGATCTGTCAGAGATAGTGGAGTAGCACAAAGGAAGAGAATTGGTCCAAATGATGACTGAGTTCCTTGGCAATTTATGAGACTAGAGTCTGTGTTACCAAAATGTGTCCAGCATTTTCAAAATTCTTTGAAATGGTAGTCTGTACATATATGCAATTTTTTTAAAAAGAGTAAAAAGTGCTCTTATAGTTAAAATACTGTTCCTGAGGTTTCAAGTGACTTTTTTCCTCTATTAAACCCCACTTATTTCTATCTTTTTCCAGGGTTCCTTCCAGCACAATGAACATTTTTACAGATGCCAGACAGATGAAAACAATCGATCCCACAATTTTCCAGTAGATTGTACTATCCAATCACTCAGCCTGCAACAAAAGATCATGATTCCCTACACATGAATGACAGCATATAAAGCACAACGGCATATAAAGCATGCCAAGGTATGTCAACATTTCAACTCTTCTTCCAGGAAAGAGGAGGCTGCCTATTTATTGTGAAAGGTCTTTCTCCAGATATTTGAAAGGAATGTTCAATGAACATCTATCTTATCTAAAGTTAAAGCAGTGGAGAAATTATGAATGGAGTTCCAGTTTCATTAATCACTAAGGTGCAGTGCATGATTTGTACCAGATATGAAAGGAAATACGGGTAGTGCTCAACTTACAGCCAACTGAGCCCAAAATTTATGTTAAGTGAGACATTTGTTAAGTGAGTTTTGCCTCATTTTATGACCTTTCTCGTCCCAGTTTTTAAGTGAATCACCACAGTTGATAAATCAGTAATTTGATTGTTAAGTGAATCAGGCTTCCCCATTGACTTTGCTATTCAGAAGGTCGCAAGAGGTGGTCACATGACCCTAGGAAGCCACAATGGTTATAAGTATGAACCAGTTCGTGCCTTTGAATTTTGAACCCATGAGGATGGGGATGTTGCAAATGTCGTAACCATGAAAAATGGTTAGGTAGGAGTGGTGCAGTGGCCTAGAGGTGGAGCTCTCACCTCAGAATCAGGAGGCTGTGAGTTCAATGCTAGCTGGAGGCAGATATTTCTCTCTCTGGACATACTGAGAATATATCTGCTGAACAAAACTCCACATTGGTGACAAGAAGGGTATCCGGCCATTTAATCACTCTACTAGCTCCATTCAGTTGCCAAGACTCCACCCCACAAGGGATTATGGGGTTATTAAAAGACAATGATGATTGTCATGGTTAATGCCCTCCTTCAGTTACACTAGAGAGCTACACTTGACTCCTTTGGATGGTCCAGCTAATTGATCCAGCTAATTTCTAAATGATAATTGAAGTGTTTCTCTCTAGCAAACTTTTTTTTTTTGTCTAATGTCTGATGCTTAATTGGCAACAGGAAGTACACCGGGCACTGGATAGACTTGCCCACAAATAATCAATTCTACATTACAACTAAGTTTTCTGAGAAAACTTCTACTCCAGGAAATGGAGCAGAAATGCCTGGAGGAGGAAGTTAGAAGCAAATCTGGTGAAGCGTGGGTATGTGTGTGTGCAGACCTACGCAGTGTTGATAAGGGAGGCAACTTCTCCTCCCTTATTGCATCAGTAGGTTGTCATTTCATGATCTTATTTACGATGGCTAACTGCCATCTTGAATAAGATCATGACATAACAGCCTACTGATGCAGTACGGTGCAGTAGCATCTCTATGCTGATCATGCCCAACTTTACATCATCTGGCAGTAAAGGAGCTACTATAGATATCCTATCCCAGTCTGGAGGCTGTATGAGACTGGATGGGCAAGAACAGATTGAAGTTTAATTCAAACAAGACATGGAGCTACCCTTAAAAGATCTTTAACCTCGCTCCCAATGACTCTGGGTGGTTGACAGGTTAAAAAAAGACAAGAATTGACAAGAATAAAACAATAAACTATGGCAAAGATGACAAGAACTGGACAAGAACGGAAAAGAAATGGACAAGTCCACAAGACTCAGAGAGGTTTTTAATCACCTTTGCCAATGATCTGAGTAAGGAGCCACGACTTCAAGGCCATTCGAAATACCAGCAGGTAGGGAGCCATCTAGATCTCAGGGGAAATTTCCCAGGTCTTGGGGGAAAATTAATTCCAGAGGGCAGAAACTGCTATAGAAGAAATAAGATTCCAGTCTCTCAAGTAACCAGGCTGTATGCCATGTAGGGCTTTATAGATAAGGACCAGCACTTTGAATTGTACCCAGAAACAAACTGGCAACCAGTGCACCTCATGAAGCAGCGGTGTTACACGGGTGTATAACTAAAGCATGTCAAATGCTTTTCACTGAACAATTGAAGCTTATGGCTAATTTTAGCTCCATATAGAATGCATCATGGTGGACTCGTTTTCATAGTCAGAAGAGAAGATGGACAATGAGCAGCCAGTGCCAGAGCCAACTTCAGAAGTGCTAATATTTTTGGGTTAAAAAATAAAAACATTAGACTTTAAAACTGAACAGTAGGCAGAACTAGAAGGAACAAGCAATTACAATTAAAGGAGGAGAACACTCAAACTTCACTTATAAATTCAGAATGGAGCAAAATATTTTAACATTGGACATGGAAAGTTATTTGTGAACAACAGACTCAGGAATTAATGTTAAGATATTATAGATATACGATGTTTAAAAGATGTTAACAAAGAGGAAAAACTTTTACCAGACAAGACTAAGACTTATTTGAAAATGAAATTTAAATGACATGCTACAAGAACGATATGGAAAGAGATGCTGTGCTGGACCTACAAAGAAAATCTGCTGATGTTAATAATTAAAAGATATATTAAAATAACAAACCAAGAGAGTAACCTGGATAATTTTCTACATTGGGTTTACAAAAGAGGCTTGTAAAAGAGGCTTGTACAAAAAGAGGCTTGTGAAAACTTTGAAGAATTTTGTTAGAAAAAACAATGAAAAAATGAAAAGTTCTAGGACATACATAACATATAATTGTAAACAAGTGAATAAAAGTGAAACAGAAAAAAATAGGATGCAGAGTATCATATGTTGTGACAACAATAACCAATTATAATTGTCCATATAATTATTTAATACAATATTATTCAACTATATACACTTATGCATTTATGTGACTATCATGCTTTTTAACCTTTGTATTTTAGCCACCCAGGTCAATTGATAGTAAGATGGGTGGCATATAAATTTAATTAAGAAATACAGGTAGTTCGCAACTTTTAACCACAATTGAGCCCAACATTTCTGTTGCTAAGTGAGACACTTATTAAATGAATTTTGCCTCATTTTACAACCTCACAGCTGTTAAGTGAATCACTGCAACTCTTAAATTAGCAACCCGACTGTTAAGTGAATCTGGTTTTACCATTGACTTTGCTTTTCAGATGTTTGCAAGAGGTGATTGATCACATGACCTCAGTACACTATAATTGTTATAAATATGAATCAGTTGCCAAGCATCTGAAATTTGATCACGTGACCACAGGGGAAGGTGCAATGGTCATGTAAACGGTCATAAATCACCTTTTTCAGTGCTGTTGCAACTTCGAATGATCACTAAGTGAATTGTGAGTCAAGGACTATCTATACTCAAACAATGCTTTAGAGTACTATACAGGTAGACCTTGCCTAATGACTGCCTGGCTTAGTGACTGTTTGAAGTTTGTATGACATTGAAAAATTAACTTCATGATTTAGTCCTCACATTTATCACCATTGGAATGTCCTCCTAGTGACAGGATCAACATTTTCACACCAAATGTTGCAACCAGCTTTCAGCAAGTAAAGTCCACAGAAAAGCTAGCAGTAAAATAGAAAGCCATGGCCACCTGATGTTTTGCTTAACACTTGCAGTAGAAACGATGCCCTAAATCAGTGGTCTCCAAGCTTTCCAGCTTGGTGGACTGATGGAGGCAACGGTGGTGGGAGATCGTTTCACGTGTGCGCATTGGCCTACCACTTCCATAGCCTGGGTGGGGAACAGGCTGTGGTGTGGCACTGGGCCATGGACCAGGGGGTGGGAACCCCTGACATAAGTCTATCATGGATGTGTGATATTTCGCTTAGCCACTGCATTGTTTAGTGATGGAGTTGCTGGTCCCTACTCTGATTGCCAAATGAGGATTACTGATAATGGATATTGGAGATGCCTACTGGCAAAACAGACAAACACATTCACACACACACACACACACACACACACATCTCCATGCTCCTCAAAATTCACATATCACACAGCTTTTTAGAATGTCTTATGGACAATATGCTCAGATAAAAATGGAAACAACCATAACAACAGCAGCTCATATATAACAGAACAACCATAGTCTGCTTACTACTTTGGCATACAAGGGAGGGTGAGGGATCCTAACAGTTGTGAATAGTATCCTCTCTGGTGCCAGGTTTTGTTAAAATAGAAAATGAAGGAACTATAATTGAAACATTTAGCAAACATGGCTGATGCAAAGGTGTCAAATATTAAATGTGTCCCTATATTTTAGGACAAGAATGAGATAGTGTCTCTATTCTGCTCTATAGCAGGTATAACTGTAATGACACCAGCAACAGCATTCAAGAGTTCTCACTTTGATCTTATGGCAGGAAGTTATTTATTATCACGGGCTGAGTAAAAGGAAGATGGAAAAAAATGAGGAATAAATGCCATCAAATGTTCCTGCAAAGCCTCAATTACCTGGACTGAAACTTTCAACAAATCAATGCTCATAGACAGGAACAAATATACATAGATTTAGAAGAGGATTTCTACGGGCTTAAATGCTGAGGGGCTATAGTATTGGCATGGTCTGAAAAAGACTGAACACTATGAAAAATGAAGTTGTAGAGATGTGTTCTAATAATTATTATTAGAGCATCCATTCCTTTAGTGTGAAAAGGATGTCTAGCAGTGGTCCAGTCTAGATCTAGATTTAGATCTGGATCATGTCCTCCTAGGAAGTACCACTGGGCCTCTTTCCTCCTCCTTCTCCTCCCTATTCTACTAATACAACTACCACTAGTATAATTGGGAATGAACTGGAAACCATTTGTCTGTATTTGGCATGACTACAAAAAAACAGCAACCCTGCAGCAAGGAATTAATTCCTAAAATTGGTGAAGATATCAGACTAGAAGCATGTAGGCCTTTCTTCTAGCTCCATTTTTAGCATGAAAGCCAACTAGGTGATTTTTGGGCCAATCACTAAGAGTTCTAGTCCTGCCTTAGGCAAGAAAGCCAACTGGACCAATCACCAGGAGACAGTGAGTTCTAGCCCCACCTTAGGCATAAAAGCTAGATGATTTTGGTTGAGTCACTGACTCTCAGCCTATGACGTTATGCTTGAGTGACAAACCAATTAGTCAATTCCCATGGCAAACAAGCCCTAGCCTAGCATATACAGTACTGTTAATGTACAAATGTACATATTTATTTATAACTTATTTTTCTAATGTTATGTATAACTTCTCCAAAAGTATTAAGACCTTGAATGAAATATGCAGACCAAGCCAAAGAAAGTAGTATTTAATTTTGAGGCTCCTAACATTTTAGTGTAGATGGTAGAGGACAAGAAGGCCTGGAGGAATGTTGTTCATGGGGTTGCAGTGGGTCGGATATGACTTAACAACAACATTTTCATGTAGAATGTCAAAAGATAAGACATTAATTTAGATTGTATTTAATTTCATTCAAAGCCAACTTTCAGATTTTGTTTTATTCTCTTTTAACTATTTTTAAAATTGGTTTTTGCTTGTTTATGGGGGGTTTTTTTGTTCACCACCCAGAGTTAAATTGGTTAAGATGGGCAGTTATATAAAACAAACAATGAAATAAGATGATGTCAAAATGAAACTAATTGCAGTTTATACAAATCCTGAGTTTCCATATTCTGCATGGAATTAAGGCCTCTAAATTTATAATGGAATCTATACCATTATGTAATTTTGGTTTATAGTAACTATACTGAGAAAGCAATTTGCTGAATTTCCAGTCTTTACGCTGGTTGCTAGTAATATACAGTGTTTTGTTCTAGTTTGGTTTTAGGTTTTTTTTTGCAGCCAACAAGGGAACAAAAAAACCAACAACACTCAACTAATAACTGAATAGTATCATCTTGTCCACAAACCAAGCAGATAATTAGGGGTTTAATAGACAGTTTGCATTTAATCTGAACACAGGCAAATACTAGGTTTGCTGTTAGGGACTAAACAACAGTTACCGCTGCTTATTAATGGAGATATGTTTCCACAAACATATCACATCTGTTGTTAAACAACTATATTGCTTTGTACTCCTTTTCCTAGGTCAAGGCAAGGCATGAACACTGACTTTAAATGCCATGAAAACCTGTATTCTGGTGAGACAATAGTATGATTAGCAAATTCTTGCCCATTTTATATGCCACAATCTCCAGGAACAATTGCAAGCTATTTCAAGCAGTGAAATACATTTTTTTCCAGAGGAAAAATCTTGGTCTTGTCAGGACAGTGATGTGCTATGACTTCTTGTTAAGGAAATTAAAAGTACAAATAGTCTTTGACTTACAACCAAAATTGAGACCAGAATTTCCATTGCTAATCCAGGTGTTGTTAATTGAATCATGACTAACATTATGATATTTTTGCCA
>JANHFR010002898.1:20126-30595 GCA_032468015.1 Mimophis mahfalensis | reverse complement strand
ACCATGGTTTGACAGAGTGTGCTAGTCCATATTTAAGGACTAGTCACAGTTTGGTCAGAGCTTGTCACCTTATTGTTCATTAGGATCCCATCTGCATAATAAAACTGGTTTGCTAAGGATAATTAATAGCTAAACATTTACTTAGCATTTTGTCTAGAGGAAAACTTGGAGAGAGAAGGAAAAAATGCTTAAACCCACTTCGCTTTGTGTGGATCCAACAGTTTACAAAGCATTCTTTGTACAGCCCATTCAGAAAAAGCCCAATGTAAAAGCCATTTGGAAATGTAGCTTAAGAAAAGGACGTGCCAAATACATTTCAAGTTTATACTGAGTTATTCTGACAATTGCAGAGGTATTGCAAAACTGTTCTGACCATCCCAAACTAGTTCTGAATTTGAAATATATTTTTTAAATTCAATACTAAGGAATTGCAAGCTCAGGTAATTGATTAGAATGATCAGAACTGCCTCAAATTCAGACAGAGTTTGTTGAATACAAAACATATTTTATACAAGTTGAAGAAACCCCTCTCCTAGAAGAATGAAATATTTTAGGAAATATTTAAAAAAGGCAGGATAAAATATTTCCCCTGAAAGAGAAATAAAAACGTTAAAGGAAACAGAAACCCAGGACCTCAGCTCCCTGCCCCCAGCAGATATTTTGGTGCACATTAAGAAAAATTCTACAATATCTACAAGACAAAAGACTTCCAGCTCCAGGGTGATAGGATTAAGACATGATCCTCTGGGCTTTTATAGGTCCAACAGGTCTCACTGCATTGCAAAATTTCCTAAGGACATTGCAGTAGCCCAAGGTTCAACTAAACTTGATTCAGACAAACATGACCCCACACGGCCCCATGGGAGTCTGACAACAGCCAACAGAATACATTTCTTGCACAGGAGGAGGAAGCTCAAGTTCAAAGTCCAGAGAGGGTATAAATAACCCTCACACTCCACTCCATGTGTTCAGCTACACCAGGACCATGTGCTTAATAGTTCTGCTCCATTAAACCAACTTTCCAATCAGCCTCCATGTTTCCAGTGTCTTTCTCCCCGCTTGGAACTGAACCAGATGGCTATTTCTTCCAACAAAGTGGTCTTCTTGTCACAATCATTCATTTAGTTTGAAGTTAGGATGGCACTGAGAAAAGTGATTTACTGCAAGTCTTTGCACTTATGACTATGGCAGCATCCCCATAATCCTGTGAGATGAAAGTCTGGGTACTTAGTAACCAGCATGTATTTGTAACAATGGCAGCACTGTGAGGTCAGGTCTTCATTAATTGTAATCTTCTCAGTCAGCTTTTAACAAGAAAAATCAACTGGGGAAGTTGGAATCACTTAAATACTGAAATAATTTGCTTAACAATCCTGGCAAAAAGGTTATTGAATCAGGTGCAAATTACTTAACAACCATCTTCCTTAGCAACATAAATTCTCCTTCCAGTTGTGATCCTAACAAGAGGACCACCGCTACTGCTAGTTTAAAGAAAAGGTCAATATTTCTTAATTCACCCCGAATGCATTTATCTACAATAATATTTTTTTAAAAGATGTATTTGCATTATTTTGCTCCATTTATATTTTTTAAAACTATGAAATAGACAATGCAATCAATTTTATTTCAAAACAGTAAGAACCTGGTCCCTATAAATATTGTGATTTCACATGAACATTATTTTATTATTTCTCTTTAAATGGTTACTTCTGGCAAGAAGAGGTCAAAATGAAAGACATGTAACAGCAGATTGTTAATTCTCAAAATAGTAATAGCACTTAGATTTGTACACACCACTTCACTGTGCTTTAGAGCCCTCCCTAAGCAGTTTACAGAGTCAGCATATTTCCCCCAAACAATTTGGGTCCTCATTTTACCCACTTCGGAAGGATGGGTAAACCTTGAGCCTGGTGAGATTTGAACTGCCAAATTGCAGTCAGCCAGCAGTCAGCAGAAGTAGCCTGCAGTACTCCACTCTAACCACTACACAACCATGGCTCATGCTTTATTTTATATTTTGGTATCTTGCATAACATTCTGGTAACCTTCCCTACTTGTGAATAAAGACAAATATTCGTGTGTCAGGATAATGTTGCAGGATCCAAGTTGGATCAGTAACCGGGAATAGAGGTTTTGTCTTCTGAGCTTTTGGACTCGTGCTGGACACCTTCCTCAAGGAACTTCTCCCTTACCCAATTCACATCAATAACTTTTTAAAGGTATTGTATATAAAAAGTATTTGAAATCTACTGAACGTATTTTTCCAGGATCCAATCTGTGTCAGTCATCAGAACCAAAAGTTTATTCTTTCAAGCTTTCAGACTTGAGCTGGAGCCCATCCTCAGGGAATATCTCGTTCACCATACATTCTGATGAGAGAGAGAAGTTCCTTAAGGATGAGCTCCAGCAACAAGTCCGAAACTTCAGAAGACTCAATCTCTGGTCCCAGTGACCGATCCAGATTCCCTACTTGTCCACATAGCCTAAAATATTTAGGATAGCAATTTCCAATTTTATCAATGCCTGGAAGATGGTTGGTAGACCCGTTAATTCACAGAGGAGATGACCAAAGAAAAGGACCAAAAGTTAGTATGTGGCATTTTCAGATAAATATAAGTGTAGATGATGAAAAGATCCCTGCTTGAAGGCTCAAGGAAGACTCACTAATCTAATCAGATAGTCTTCACTTGGGTGAACATTCTGCTTAGATTTAAATTTATTTATTTATTTTATTAAACTTCTATACCACCCTTCTCCCTAGGGACTCAGGGCGGTTTACAGGGCATTTAAAAACACACAATACAAAAGTTAAAATAAGAATTAAATCAAATTTAAGCCCTACAATAAAATTGACCAATTTAAAACCCAAAATAAACCCAATTAAACCCAATTAAGAGAGTTTTCATGGGGACAGACCTACAAGCTAGAACAAGTAAGTTTTTAAGGCGCGCCGAAAGGTTCTCAAGTCGGGGGCAGTCCGGACCTCTAACAGGAGCTCATTCCAGAGGGCAGGGGCTGCCACAGAGAAGGCTCTCCCCCTGGGGGTCGCCAGCCAACCTTGTTTGGCTGACAGCACCCTGAGGAGGCCAACTCCGTGGGGCCGCACCGGTCAGTGGGAGGCTGTTCCTGGCAGCAAATATCCTGGGCCTAAGCCATGGAGCGCTTTAAAGATCATGACCATAACCTTGAATCGCACCCGGAGGGCCACCGGCAACCAGTGTAAGCCGCGCAGGAGAGGTGTCACATGGGCATGCCGATGTTCTGCCAAATCATGGCACACAGTCTGAAAACCACACTGGTTGGGTTCATGCCTCACATTAAATCATAGAGTGGTTTGTTTAGTTGTAGCACAATGTGTGCAACAATCTGCTGTGTGCACATGCCTGGTTGATGGCTAAATATTTGCTATTCTAAATCTATCCTATCCTATCCTATCCTATCCTATCCTATCCTATCCTATCCTATCCTATCCTATCCTATCCTATCCTATCCTATTCATGATTCATTCTGATCTGAACATCTTTAATTTGTTTCAATCAGTGTGATTATATATACAGTAAGTGACTTCATAGCCCTAGACAATTTCCAGAAGGTACAATATATTCTTTTCTTTGCTGGTTATTTCTATTTCAAACATCCTCTATACTCAGCTTCCAAGTATTCATATTTGTATACGTTATATCTTGGTTTGTTATTCTTCCCCACTTATGGAACAAGCACTTTTCTGGGAATCTAGTCTCTCTTCAGAAAAGTCATAGTTCTATGTTTTTTCTTTTCCAAATTGTCACCTTTCACATGCACTGGGATTACTACATCACTTATATTCTCAATACAGGATGGGGCAGCCAGGCAACATTATAAGGCACATGTTGTTTTAGAATATTATATTAGAAGTTTCTAAAAATTACTCAGAGGAAGTAGCAGCTTCTCTTTAAATGTGCTTGATCTTTCCCCCTTTCAAATTTTAAGTAACAAAAAAATTGAAGTGTAATGTTAACTTCAAAATACAGAATGAAAAACCCAACTTGTTTTGATTTTACGGTGAACTTCAGAATCGGTTTTCACAAGCTGCTGGATTTACTACACGATCCAGTTACAATAACAAGGAGCCCAGAGAGTTGCAAAGCCAGTAGGAAGTGTGAAAATCTCTTTTCAACAAGGTTTTTTGTTGTGTGTGTGTGTGTGTGTGTGTGTTTTGTTTTTTTGGAAAAGGCTACAAATCACCTTGGAATTTCTGGCAGGGTGAACCAAATATACGAACTGCTCACCAAGCCCTGGGGTGTGTATCGGGAATAACTGGTTCTTCTAACTTTACAATTAGGAGTTAAGGGCTAATGAACTCCAGCTGAATTCGTCCTCCCAAAGGCCAACTTTTTCAACAGGAGAAAAGGGGGAAGATCAACAGACTTTTAGGAAAGCAGTATTGTACCAAAATAATGTTTTTCATTTCTCTGGTTTTCTTCCTCAGCACAAGATGATTCTAGTTCTCTTCTGTATTCACAGAAGGCTTTAACGTGTACTTCAAATGTTTTCTTGGTGTTTTTGTTTCATTGTGGAGGTGGTTTTGAATGCAATTACTGGGGAGGGTATGGTCTTTGAGATACGCTTTTCTATCACTCTGCGGGCTCCTTAGCTGCCTATTTCTCTCGTTTAGGAAAGGGTCTGCAGGATGTTTCTTGTGTTATTGCATTTGGGATTGAATGAAGGGAAGAAAGAAGCCAAAGAAGCTGCAAATTACAATAGTTCTCATTTAGCAATCAGAATTGGGGCCAGCAGCTTGGTCACTAAGTGAAACCAGGACTTTGCTTGTGATCTGGCTTCAGCTTTCTTTTGCTTTGCAGACCCACAAAATTTATAAATGCAAGGATTGGTCACAAAGTTAATTTTCCACTATCACTGTAGTTATCAGTTGCTAAATGAGGTGGTCAGTTAAACACTGATTACTTGTACCAGTCTGTTCAAGAAAAGATATGGCATTTGGCCACCTCAGTGCTATGTAAGACCAAGAGCGAGCAAGTGAGTTTGGCACCGTGGCAGTGGAGGTGTGAAATACCACTCACCGCTGCCATCTCAAAGCAACCTGAACACTGTTTATGGAGTGTGCGTGAAAACTGGGAGCCCTGGGCTGCTGCTTAGTGGTGGGATTCAAATTTTTTTACTACCGGTTCTGTGGGTGTGGCTTAGTGGGCATGGCTATGCTGTTGGCCAATCAAAGATGGTATTTGCTGGTGTAAGCCAATCAGAGGTGGTATTTGCTGGTTCTCCAAACCAGTCAAAATTATCGCTATCGGTTCTCTAGAACCTGTCGGAACAGGCTGAATACCACCTCTGCTGCTGCTGCCATTCTGTGCTCTGCTCACCCACTCACCTGTCTGCCTGGTGCTTCCTCTGGTTGCCTGAGGTAAATTGTACCCACAGCACATGGGGCATGTTGAGTTGTCTTGTGACAATTCGGTGGAGATGAATTGGCAGAGGCAATTTAGTGGTGCTGTGGTGAGCAGCTACCCATGCCGAACTACTCATTGTCCCATTCCATCAGTAAAATGTTTGTCTCCTTTGAATGGAATCTCAAAAGCAAACCCATTTCCATTAAGTTGATGGGAGGGAATTGAGAGAAATTTGGGAAACTTTCTCTACAAGCAGGACGCAAGCAACAAATTCCAGAGAGCAATAATGCAATCGCACAACAGAAGAACCAGACTTGCAAGGGCCCTTTCATGAAGTTGATGTATGATACAAAAAAGATGTTGAGGCCCTAGAAGAGCAACAAAATGAGGTCTAGAAGTTAAAAAGTAGAATGGGAATGGTGTATGTTTAGCCTAACGAAGAGAAACCTCTGGAGGATGACAGGATAGCTGTCTTCCAATATTTGAAGGGATATTTTAAAGAAAAGGGGTGAATTTATTTTGCATTGCATCTGAAGACAAAACAAAGAAGCAATGGGAAGAATTTATTCAAGGGAGATAAGAAAATAAGGAGGAAATAATCATTAGAAGGATTAATCAATAGAACAGCTTGCCTTCCAGAGTTGTGGATCAACCATTGCTGGAGGTTTTGAAGAAAAGATTGGACAGCCTTTTGTCTGGGATGGCATAAGGACTCATTCCTTGGCCAAAGGATTGGACTAGAACAGGGTGTCAAACTCTATTTCATTGAGGGCTGCATCAGGGTTGTGTTTGACCTTGGGAGGCCAGGGGGGACATGGCCCAAGGGGGCATGGCCAGCTCAATTTCACTTGTGTCAGGGGTGCCTATGGAGACTTAAGCACTCTGCCAGCAAAAACAGGCTCCCGAGCTCCGTTTTCGGCTGCGATGGCCTTCTGGAACCCTCTGCCGGTGAAAATGGAGCTCAGGAGCTTCCCAGCTCCATTTTCACTGGCACAGGCACTGTGGCTCCTTCACTGTTTCCAGGGGAGCCCCACGGGCCAGATCTAAGCATCCATGGACCTTGAGTTTGACATCCCTGGACCATGAGCCCTCCAAGGTCCTTTATGGCCTAATGATTTTATGAGTCTAATTTCCAAACAGACATACTTGGAAAGTGAAAGGCTTAAATTTTGGAAATTTATGTCTTCCCTTTTTGAAACTTACGATCAAAAACTCTCACTCGTACTGACAAACCCATAAGTGTTTTTGCTTTCCTTAGCAAGTAAACCATAACTCCTAAGCAAATTATGGGACATGTGCTGAGAAACAGTTCTTCCTTGATGGATAAATCTGACTGGTGTTCCTAATCAGGGATGGAAAGAGTGAGTTGAAGTACTATAAAAAGGAATAAGGAAATACAGATTGGATTTATTTTTGTTTGTTCCTGAACAAATTGAAAAACATGTGTTCAAGTTACTGCCTGCTTTAGCTTATTTTCTAAATGAAGCATTGTAACCTGACCAGCTCATATATGCACAACACATTTTAAGCCCGTTAACCTTTCAAGGCTTGTCAAACAAAAGGGGCTTGGGAATTTGACTCTGATAGGAGGGTATTAGACTATCATCAGCATTAGAAAATGTGGTTATGCTATTCAATTATTCCCTGGGAATAGCCCCCAAGGCAATTAATAAGAGAAAAAAGTTAAGAACATAAAACCATCATGAAGATCAATTAACAATTAAAACACTGGAAAGAGATGGATGTTTTCTAAAAGATGAGAGTGGATTCATAGATCCAGAGGGATTACGCTTCATAGGTAGGGAGCAATGCATGAAAAAGACAGGATGTGAACCACGGAGAGGTTTGTAATGGGTGAGACAGTCCTTCAGAGGGCCAGAACCTAAGACATCAAAGGTTTAAAAGTCGATGCAAACACTTTAAACTATGTTTAGTAAGCCAGTGTAATTTCTATTGCTTATACCAGTTACCAGCCCTAGCTGTCACGTTTTCAACCAGGGGAAACTTTAGGTACATTTTAACACTAGCACTAACATCCTGATGTTTAAGACCAGTAGGCACTCTTGAAAAGTGGAACGATAGACAGCTGAATGACAAATCTGGGTTTTGGAGAAAAAAACTCTCTGCTAGGCCATGCAGAAGCATGTTGGAAATGGAGAAAATAAGATTTTAGGGAAGATTTAAAACTCTGGAAAAGTTTTATTTAGGATCCAGACCCACACAACCAAATAAATATAGCAAAACATAATACGTATGGGAAGAATTTATGCTTCCCATATTTTATTATTTTTTTAAGTTGGATTCCTGCACTCAGAAGCAGGTTGGACATAATATCCATTAATGATCTCTCTGGCCGTATGATTTGCAGTAGAGAGGAGGAAAAAGTAAAATCTTGATGTAGAAAAAAAAATCTTCTCATAAATCTCTGTAAGTGGTTTTCTATGATGCTTGGGTAGCATATTGCACATTTGTGCCAGTTCTGGAAGTTGCTGGCATCAGTTTACAGCAAACTCCATTTGGGACCTTTGGAAATCTGATCTGCGGAAATATTACGATCTCAGCCGGAAGCGGCACTAGATTTCGATAAGATGATTGGTTGATTTTAATGAGTCTATTTAAAACTTGCCTGGCATAAATACAGAATCTTGGGAATTTCTCAGCCTCAGTTTTGACTATTGGTGATATTTTGGCAAATTGAGATACTGCAGAGCTGCCCTTAATATAGAAAAAAACCCCACAAACAATAATACAGCACAAGTTTCAAAGGGGCAGATTCAAAGCCTTAAACTGGGAGGAAAAAAAGTAATTAAAATGTTCAGGGTGCACTGAAAAATATTGGGGAAAGCAAAGAGGGAATAAAACAGTATTGATTTTCTCAGCCCTGGCAACAGGCAGTGTTCTCATGGGGAGAAATTTACTTACAGGGATGTTAAGGCAGGAATACAGTTTGAATTTTTTTATCACACTGGTATGTGTTCTGGGCTGACTTGCATGTATATCATGGTCAAATTTACTGCAAACTAAACTCTAAGCCAGTGGTTCTCAACCTGTGGGTCGCGACCCCTTTGGGGGTCGAATGACCCTTCAACAGGGGTCGCCTAAGACCATTGGAAAACACATATTTCTGATGGTCTTAGAAACCGAGACACCACTCCTGTATGTTGGGGGTCACCGCAACATGAGGAACTGTATTAAAGGGTCACGGCAATAGGAAGGCTGAGAATCACTGCCTAAGCAATGTTTAGCTGACAAAAGAGAGGGTTGCTCAATTTCTCTCCTAGATATTACAATGCTCAAATCATTGTTTGAGCACAGTAGGGCTGGATGTCATACCATAGCCCGACAGTTAGATTGCTGTCAGATGTTCCAGATTCTCCGTCTCTGGAGGCTTCTAAGAAGCTGGACACCCACATCTCATAGATGGTTTAACTGATTTTCCTGAACACCATAGAGTCTGGACTAGATGTTTCTTGTGGTGCCTTCCAGCTCTGTAATTCTTAATCCCTATCCAGGCTACCTGGAATAAGCCAGGATACCTTGCCATGATCATTCTATAAAGCACAGAAATGGAAAGACTCATCAATCCTTACAACGGAAGGGACGGAATAAGTAACAGAGCAATCAAGAATGGCAAGACTGGCTGTTTTCTTTTTCTTTTTCACTCTACTTACACATTTCTTCCCCTCTTTTCTCCTTTCCCCATTTCCTATCATCTTTTTTTAAAATCTGAATGCTTTATTATAGTAATTTTAATAAAATTCTTGAAAAAATGTAATAGGCTAGGGTTTCTCAGCCTTAGCAATTTTAAGATGTGTAGACTTCATCTGGTATGGGTGGGGTATTCTGGGAGTTTAAATCTCCATGTCTTAAAATTGCTAAGGTTGAGAAACCTTGGAATAGGTCTTAGAATATCTAAATCAAAAATGAGAAAGGAGAGACCTTGTCAAAGAACGGCAAGATATGAAGTAATTAATTATTGGGCTAAATCTCCATTTTCCTGCCAACATTATAAATTGCTTGTGTGACCGAAGGGGAAAGCCCATACTTCAGATTGCTAATTAATCAATTAACATATCATCAGAGCCTAAAAGGCAAGATAACAGACACATGTTTAAAAAAGGGAAGCTGCTCAAAAATAGGAGATAAAGCAGAAGTAGAGTCAGCAGAGTTAGCATATGTGTGCAAAAAACAACATTAATGTAAAAGAAGAAAAGGTTATCACGGATTTTCATTACAAACTGGTTGTTCCTGATGGCAGGTAATTAAAACGAAACAAAACATACAAGTCAAATTCTATAGTCAGATATTGGTATTAAGAAGTACATTGACCTGGCTCTTTTCAAAGCCAAGGATAAAGCCTTAATTGATTTCTTCAATGAAAGTCACGGCAGGTATTATATGGCAAACTTCATCTTATTACTAAAATTCATGCAGAGTTTACATTAATTAAGCACAGGTTACAGTATTTAAAAGGACAGTCATCCCTGACAAAAGACTTGGTAATGAAATAGGACTTCCATTTTCACACACCCTTCATCTCCAGACTTAAATGATGAGAGTCCTCCTAAAGAGTTTAGCTCTGGGTCCATCTCTCTTTCAATAATTGGGAGGCTGCAATCATATACAGTGAAACCTCGGTTCGCGACCGCAATCCACTCCAAGATTGAGGTCGCAACCTGAATTGGTTGCCTTCTGAAGCAACATTGCACATGTGCAGGCAATTCTGCGCATGCACAGAAGGGAAAACAGCATGGAAAGGAAGCTTCCCGTGCTGGGTTTTTTTTCGCCAACTAAGTTTTGGATCATAAACCTCAGCTGGAATTTTTGTTTGGAACCCGAATTGGTTGCAAACTGAAGCATTCACAAACTGAGGTTCCACTGTATAACGTTATGACAGGAATGTAAAATCGTATTATTTTGACAAAGCCATAGAGACCCAACTATGAACAGTATTGGATTAGTTCTTATGCTGAGCCAACAGGCTTAGGCATCTTGTAGCCCTCAAAGACCTTGGTGGAGCAGGCTGTAAGGAATTAGCCTAACAGTCGGCTAGCCTCTAATTAAGGCATGTTCGAATCTCAC
>JANHFR010002898.1:0-10671 GCA_032468015.1 Mimophis mahfalensis | reverse complement strand
ACAAAATGCTACCAAAACTTCATAGATATCAGGCGTGTTTCCTGCTGGGGTTTCTACATCCTATGGGACTGCAATCCTTGACTATAGTATCAATTGCTCTGTGGACTGAGAATTTTGGGAGTTGAAGTCCCTGGGAAAAGGTCAAAAGGAATAGCTGCTCTAACATGAGAGGCAGAGATTATATTTTGCCTCTTGTTTCCTTCCAGCACCATCACTTGACCAATTTCTGTGGAAAATGGAACAAGGTGAGAGTAAAAGTTCAATGGTTAAACACAAGTCATTTTGGAACTGATTAAATATCAGGTAGAGGTCTAACCAGATAAATAAACAATAACTTTACAGACGCCATTCAGCTTATATGCATTTAGCTACTGACAGAGCTGCTGGGACCTGGGCAGCATGCAAGTTTAATAATAAGTAAATACATTCAACAAGCTTTTAACTTTTTTCCTTTGGATACCAGTTCCTGAAATTAGAAGTAATTTGTCTAGCAAGTCAGGAACTGCTGTCTTTTTCTTTGAAAAAAATCGATCTAAAACTGACTAAGACATTTGATGGAATTTCATCCTTAGAAATTTCAAATGTCACCCCCTTCCTCTGTTTCAGGAATACGGATCTGATTTGATTTCAAAAATACTCACCATCTTCCTCTGTTTCAGGAATACTGATTTGAATAGGGAATACTGATCTGAATCGAGAATACTGTTAATGGCTAGTTATATCTGGCAGTAAAGTACAAAGCAAAAAGGAGAGAGCAATGACGATAATCTGCTTATACACAGGAAGCTTTTGGCAAATGCAGATGCTCAGCTAACAGGGTGGAAAGTTTTTTTCAATGCATACGATGCTCCAAGTCTACCACAACGCTGAAACAGGACACCAGAATGACAACCTCAGTACATGTAATCTAACCAGGATTGCATGTTTGTCCCTTCTCTCATTCCGTGCTAATAATTTTATTGGAAAACAGTTATAGTTGTTCTTTGTGCAATAGTCAAGATCCATACTTTTCTTGCTAAATCAACTCTCACACATTACCTCAGTGCAACACCTTCAATGCTTCCTGGAACAACAGTCAATGTTGGATGGTAACTTTGTCATGCTTGCTGACTGAAGCACCACATTCTAACTAATTTCTCTGTAGTGATGTTATATATTGGCTTCAGTGCAAAAGGTATCAGTTTATTGATAGACAAAGCTCTCATTCAGTACTTTCTACCACAGAGCTCATAATCTGATGTTTAAAAGGTACAGAATATGTCACATACGATTTTCACATTCTTTCAGTTCAACGCAAGATTTCTAACAGGATCCCGCACGTTGGCACTCTATACTTTTCAACACTGTTAGCACTGATTAATATTGAATGGGACAGTCCTTCTTCCACATATGCTGAAAATAGATAGCTGTATTTCAATATCAGTGACCATTCCTTTGTTCTCCCATTCTTAGGAAGGTGAGCCCCTTAGTCTACCACCAATTTACCTGCTTTACAACTTTTCATAATTTTGTCAAAAACACAGCTTCTGGGTTACAATTCCAAAACGCAATCTGCAATTTGTAGACATTTCTGTCAATAGCTTTGTTTTAAAAGAAGTGTACCTCTCTCCTGTCCTATTATCAAATCTCTTTAAATTTCTACCATGGGTTTCATTCAAGTGTTCCTACTTCTAAATACTTCAGCTGCATTTCTGCTTGAGGCAGCCAGTGTGTTTAAGCTATCAACTAAAAATGGGTGATGAATTTTCGCTCTTCACACCAAACAATTACATTTTGAAGCCTAATCATCATTAATTTTACACACACACACACACACACACACACACACACACACACACACCAATCCTCCAATAACTTATCTTTGAATCACAGGCATTAAAAAGGCCAAACAACATTAAACAGCCCAATTATTTCACTTTCACATATTCATACTAAAGGCATATTATTTGGCAGCTTAATAACCAAGATGCTAGTGAGCCACTGTGAAAAATTAGCAGAGTGGCATATTTCATCCATCACTGCAATTTGCTTCTCAGAAGATCTTGTAAACAAAGCAAACAGACTGGAAGCGATCAGGAAAAAAAGAGGAATGCAACTGATTTTGCATAGAATCGTGCAACTTTCATAAGATGCGTAATGCTTAAGCATACCAACGCAGGATTCCAGACCTTATGAAATGATGGATTTAGATTAAATTAGATTACTAATCATTCACATGCATGCCAAACTTGTAAACAATCTGGAAGGTTACAGCAATAATTGGTTATCAAGCTGGGAGGAAATTCTATTTCCTCGTGTATCATAAATAATTGAATAATTGTAGGGAGGATATTTTGATCTGACTGAATTATTTCCCTGTTTTTCTGAATTAGGTCATCTGTAGCAATTTTGCAAATATACAGGATCTCTCCTATGTAACAATACTGATTTCAGTGTGCAGAGCAGAAATAAAGGGTATTATGGAGCATGGATGCTCAGCGGGAAGCAGAAGGTGTTTTTGTTATAAGGTTGAATGTGATAAATAAGTATAATGTCTTTGTAGATCCAATGGCACACAGACCCATTTTTGTGCAGAACAGAAATCCAAATAAACAACTTACAGGAAGAAAGGGAGTAGGGTGCTATATCTTATGGTAAAATACTGAAACTCACTCTTTCTCTTAAAGCATGCTGGTATAAAACAAATAGAGGAGGGGGGTTGGAAGCATTTTTGATCTTTTATTAAACATTAACACACCAACATTCGTTTTTAAAGTGCAGCATTTCACACATGTCAGAATGAGCTCAAACAGCCCAACTGCCAAATGTTTAAATACTTCATTCATCTCTATCAACCTGCAAACTCTGCCCTTTGAGGGGTAGATTTCAGCCGAACCAGATAAAATGAAAAATCTGAAGTGGTATATTATCATTTCCTGCACATGAATACTTAGAATACCAAAGCTTTACATAGTTGTCAGAAACAAAGAAACAACAACAAAAAAGTCATAATAACATTCTTTCTTTGTTTTTTTAAATTCAAGCAAACGAATGCAACAATGCAAAAAAATATTAAGGTAATTAAATAATGTAATTTCTTTCAATCTTCATTTTAATGTGAAACCTGGATATCTTTCATTCGTTGTGACTTCAGCTTACAGCTCTCTATCACACCTTTGATTTTGTCTATTTGGAACTTTTTACCAGAAAGACACAGATTTACCGTATCAAGCAGATACAGACTTGTGAATTCTGTAATTTTCCTCTCATTCTAAATTTAAGTTTGGCTATCACAAGGAACACCTTTGTCGCCTCCCGAAATTGCAGTCATTACAACGGATCGCAAGAAATCAGACGTAATGGTTGAAAGGAAGTAGGACGGAGCTGAGAGAGGAAGAAGAGAAGAAAAGCTCAAAATAAGATGGGAGATTAAGTTTTAACCATTTTAATTTTATCTGCAAATCCCATCCTTGCTCTCATGCTGGCAAGGGGTAAGATAAGCCACGAACATCCTGAAGCATGACACCAATCTGTTGAGGGGAAAATACATTTATCCTTGAATCCTGATCAAGCTGGGACATGCTCACTTATTACTTTGATATTATGGGAAGGACATGGAGTGATAATCCATAAGGATTCAAAAATCTCATCCTCAACCTCTCAAATTTCATTAATTTTCACAAAATTTCTTTATTGTGTAATCTTGCTCATCACACAGAGACACACACTTGGCTGGATTACTGTATTTTTGGTCTTTTTATTGCATCAATAATAACCTCCCATTATCTTCCGTATAGTAACAGTTCATATATTGTATGTTTACTTGTGTTATTGCATAGTCTTACTTCACAAAACACACATGCAAATAATGAATTAGCTTAACTGCTGAACTAGCAAATAATAATAATATAAAAGGAGAACTGCATTTTAAAAGCTTTTCTTTGTTTTGATTTTGCAAATTTTCATCTAGCAATATAAGACTAAAAGCATAAGATTAAAAAACAATCAAACCGAATTACATACTAAAATGCAAAATTCTTCATCAAATCTATTTTCCTACGTCATAGTACAGATGGACATTAAAATAAATGCTACAGAAAAAAAACACATAATCAAATAGATGATATCATTTTGGCATTAATTTCCTGTAAATTATTTTTGAGAAACTGTTTTATTTATTTATTATTGGAAATGTTCAATTCATTTTCTTTTCTGGAAATGACAGTAAATTGACCATGTTTTTGTAATAGCTATTTTGAAAAAATAGCTATTCAAAGCTTTAAAAAATATAATTCTCCCTTTGAAAAGATTTTTCAAAGATATGGCTTTTAAATCTTAGAATTCAGTCAGAAGTCGAAATGACAGTAACTAATTTTAAATATGGAATGTATATAACATAGAAAGAAGAATACAGCCAAAGTTATTAGTATGTTTCTACATCTCACTGAAATCAGGGGAGTTTAACTTTTAAATCTTGTCTGGATCAGGCTCCCAAGAGAAATGCAACAGAATATTAATTTGGACTATTCAAATCTTGTATTAAATTTATCACAGAATTAGGAGACTATCATTTCCCAAAGAGCTTGACTTTTATCTGTCGTGTCCAAAGTAATGCCAGCACCGAGGTTCTTTTGACAATTTTGACAAATGCATGATATAGGAAAAAAATAGTAACTTTTGTAACAAGGTAAATCAGGGTGTCATTCAAGCATTTTAGGAAGAATATTATTTCCCTATAGATAAATATTAAGCATGATTTTTAACTGAACAATGGGATTATCTGAACATTTTATTTCATTCTTATCTTACTCAAAACCAGACCTAAAGTAATCTAAGGAACTGTCAACCATTGAATGGATTGTGAATTAAGATGATTGAGTAATACCTCCATAAACATACACAAAGGGTTTAAGAACAGAGCCGATATGCTGAAGCAATAAAACATATTCTAAGGGAACATTAAAAATACTTTAGTAAGATTTCCCAAAGTGGTTAGGAAACACCATGTAAACATACAACAATATTTAACTTCGGGAATCTCATTTTAGCGCTCTTCTGCAGCCAATAATTCTTTGCTTTTGATTGTCATTTACAAAACTTGCTTGTTATGGCTTTTCAGGAACTGAACTAATTTTCTAAATAGTTATTGCAAGCATACATCTGAGAAGGCTGTGAAAGGGGACAGACACACTTACATACATATACATATATGACTCCTTTAAGTATTGGCATGTTTATATCATCCTTTTAAAATCCCTAACAAACTGGTATTCTCTACTATAGCTGTTGATGTCACTATTCTTGGAGCAGGACTTGTCAAAACCCCTTTCTTTCCAGATTTTTTTTTCCATTTATTTATATGCCTTCAGGTAATACTTAGAGAAATGCAGAACAGACCATAAGAAGTTGATTAATTTTCTTCACGGCTTTTGTTCCCCCAAACTTATTAGCTTAAAAACACCAACTGGTGGAATGCTCACACAAAGCATTCTCATCATTAGGAACCTGCTTGAAATCAATATATTTCAAAAGATAAATTTTCTATACACAATTTTAAAAGATAAACTTAGAATGCCATTAATTCATAGAAAGCTGATACTATTTATATAAACTCTGCATGACAAAATTACAGGTGCAGTCTAAAACCCTGGGAGAAAATGAAGGGCTCAATTACCTGTGTGTAATTTTGACAGATTTAGGAAGAGAAAGGAATGTCACTAGCCAATTATTAGAACTCACACCAATTTTCCTCCTATATTATAAAAACAGTTACTGGTATTTGTGACCCTTCAAGAATTCCTTTTTTAATTAATTTATTTTTTTTGGTACATTTAAGTAAATGGAGCAAGAAGAAAAGAGGCATACATAATGTTGTCTTATTTTTGTGTTATTTATCCCTTTTGTTTATTTGTTCTTGGAAAGCTTGTACGGGAAAGGTTATAATCAATGAAGGTATTATATTCAAGGTAGATGCAACCGGGTTAAAGCAGATTAGCTGTTTTCTAAATTTCCACCAGAGAGATCAAGGAATGCATATTGTGGATTGTGACACAAGTAAAAATCAAAGGTTAACTTGTGCAGACAATTTTTTAGGCCTCTAACAATCCAACTATTTAATTCCCCAAAGATGGAAGATATATTTCTATCTTCTCTTCTGCAAAAAAGCAAAATGCACACCCTAATAAGTAAATCAGCCCCAAAGTGACTGATGTGATAGAAGCTTACCAAGGGCTCCTGTAGTGATGACAACTACAGACAAGGTGTTGCTCTGATTAAGAAAGTTTGAACTAAGCACTCTTGCAACACAACTCGGTGTCACCAGGTGAGGTCCTGCCTTATTTTGTACTTGTGATCCTTATTTGAATTACAACTATTTCATCACTTTCTTAAAACAGTAACTGTGGAGACACACGGCATTATCAACCCACTGGCACCCATCTCACATCTTTAAGAGACCAAAAAGGTCAGCCTGGGTGAAGTGTTAAATCTCGGAAACCTGAGATTTAACACTTCTATTATTCTGAGCCTCCCTTGTTTTATTTTTTTAAATTCTGGACTGGGAAAATTACTCCAGGGTTATTTAAAGAATCTTGGTCTCCTTAAAAGAAAAGGAGGTGTCCTTAAGGCTGCTTAACTTTGAATGCCACAAACAAAAGCACCACTGCTATCCCCACTAGCAGAAACGTGGTAATTCTTCTCCTCACCTCCTCTCTTCTAGAATTCTAGCAATGTTTTTCTGCTTTAAAAGGTGCACCTGAAGGATGGGATGGGGCCACCTTCTGCACACTCCTACTTTTGATTTTACCTGTTTCCCCTTGCAACTCATGTGGAGCTGCAGCTGCAGCAAAACTGGGGGTTTTCCTTCTCCACCAATGTGGTTTATTTGGTTTTCAAAGGGGAGATGAGATCTGAGAAATATCCACATGTCTACCCCCATTGCTTTACCTCTTCCCCTTCACCACTATAAATAGATTTTACCTTTGCTAGGGTCAGAGGAGGTGAAGGAGGAGAAGGGGAAGGGGAACAGGGAGGAGGAGGAGGAGAGTTGATTCTTCTTTAGACTTTACTGATACACATTTAGACTTTTATGATACATCTGTCCAGTCAATCGAATTCTGGAGGCTCCCCGCTCCAGATGTCGCCTGCCTAACTGTCCCTGCAAGGGGGAAAGCGCATTCCGAAGCCCGCTTCTCCCTCTCTTCCTTGCTCAGTCGAGGCCACGTCCTAGAGGGATCGGATGGGCGCCCCAGAACCTCGTCCTTCTCTCAAAGACGCCGACGACCGTAGCAAGCGCAACCTTCCTTGCCACAGAAGTCAGAAGAGGAGCGCTGGGGAGAAAAGTGGAGGCGGGAAAGAGCCGGGTTGGGGAGAAAAGGCAAAAAAAGACCCCGCGCTTACCTTTCCTCTTGGAACGCCGCCTCCGCCGCCGCTTAGACTTGCCTTTCAGCTGACCGCCGCCGACTCCTCCAGAGGCTCGGCTGCTCTCCAGCACAGAGGTCATGGTTCCCGCCCGGTAAACAAGAGCAGCGTGTGGGGCACCGACACGGACGGGGCCGGCTGGACGGGCGGAGCGCCCCCTCCTTCTCTTGCCTCGCGGCTCCGGCTGCTTTAGAGCCACGTAGAGCCAGGCTGCTTCCAAAGCAGCGCTGCCGGGCGCGCGTTGCTGGTGCGCGGATATTCTGGCCGAGCGACGCTGCTGCCGCCGCTGCAGATCCGCGAGAGAAAAGTGAGAGTAGCGGCGGTGGGAGAGGGAGGTCCACAAGTCTTAAGCTTGCCAAGTTTGAAGACCCTTGCTTTATTGCATTTTTAAAATGAAAATACAAAAGTGGTTATCCAATATTTTTCCCCAAGATGGTTTTTGATCTACCTTACCACAAGCCTGGGATTCTTGGCTTATGGTGATGGACATCTTAAAGAAATCCATTTTATCAATTTAGCCCCTACAGTGCAAATAGTCCTTGACTTACAACCACTCATTTAGTAACTGAAGTTACAACAGCGCTGGAAAAGGTGATTTACAACCAGTCTTACAAACATTGCAGCATCCCGAGAGTCATGTGATATAAAAAAAATAAATTGGGTGCTTGGCAACTGGCATGTATTTATGATGGTTGCAGTGTCCCAGGGTCATGTGATTGCCATTTGTGACCTTCCCATTCAGCTTCCCATTCAAGCAAAGCAAAGTGAATGGGGGAAACCAGATTTGCTTAACGACCACATGATTCAATCAACAACTACTGATTCCTTTATCAACCATGGCAAAAAGATTTGTAAAATTGGGCGTGTCTCCAAGGTGCATTGTAGTTCAAGGCATTAATCATTAAAAGAAGTTTTAAACATTTGTCAGAGTGTCAAATGGAGCTGTGCATGTGCTCACGCACCATTTGCACAGCCCAGTTCTGAATTGGCCACAGCCTGCCACAGCCTGGGGGGTTGGGGACCCCTGTCTTAAGTGACCAAGTTTGAAAACCATCAATGTAATCATTTGCCAGTGGTCACCTAGTAAAAAGGCTTGGGGGATCTCAGGCATTTCCTGAAGTGGATAGATAATGTATTCTCACCATGGCGGATTTTCAGTTGATTGGAGCTATTATATGATGCTAGAACAGGCTGGATCAGTGGCTGCCTGGGTGAAGCATGTTCTGGGCACAACCCAGCTCTTGTGAACTTCTTAGAGATGTTGCTTGACATCAGGTTTGGAGACAGAATTCAGGACTACGAGATGGTCCTTTCTTCTGATTCAACAAGTCTCTTCCTTGGGATATAAAACCTTATCTTTGCAGATCAGAACAAAAATGTCTGTTTGGGTTATCTGATCTATTCCAGTGGTGATAGAGGAAGAGCTGGTTCACAGATCATATGAAGCCACTGTTTGTTTACTTTGCCCTGCATTGAGTAAACTGCATCCGACTCGGTTCATTCAATGATATTTAACCATGAAAAATCACCATTATAAATTACAGAATTGCTTCAAATGAGAGACTGAGGTACTTCAGATCTCCCAAGGCTGGGAAATATTTTATTAACTTTCCCAGATGTTTTTATCCCAATCAATCATGACAAGAAGATCATTTGTTTAGTTGTACTTTTTTTTCCCTCCTCCAGTTCCACCAGCCCCTTTTCTCCATGTTGTTGCTTTTCAATCATCATCCTGAATGCAAAGATTATGAGATAATGAATGCTTTGAAACATTTCCTGACATAAAGAACTGTCAGGAGAAATTTCCTGACAGTGAGAACAATTAATCAGTGGAAGAACTTGCCTCCAGAAGTTGTAAATGCTCCAACTCTGGAAGTTTTAAAGAAGAGACTAGATAACCATTTGTCTGAAGTGGTATATAAGGTTTCCTGCCTAAGCAGGGGGTTGAATACTGCAATGGATATAAAGCAAAGACTGTTAGAAGTCATTTTTTTCAATGCTGTTGTACCTTAGAACAGTCGCTATGAATGGCTGTAAGTCAAGGACTACCTACCCTGTTTCCCCCAAAATAAGACCCAATCATAAAATAAGCCCTAGCATGATTTTTTTCAGAATGCTCGTAATATAAGCGCTATCCCTGAAATAAGCCCCAATTAAGAACATCAGCCAGACAGATGCATTTAGTACTGTATTTTCTTGAAAATAAGACCTGACTGGAAAATAAGCCCTAATGCATTCCAAGGTCCCTTCTAACTCTCTTATTCTATTTCTATTTCTTACTAAACTAAGTTGCCTTTACAAAAAAAGAAAGCCCTACCGTCTGTCTGTTTATATCTAGTCTCTCTTCCATTCCTTCCTCAGTTTATACCCAATCTCTCACAGGTACTTTACCACCACAGGACAGGATGAGGTCACAGGTTCCCAGCCAGCTAATTCTGAGCGTTGATTATAGGTTAGCCTCAGCATGTTGGGTTTTTTTAATTATTGTTATTTTTTTATCCTTCCCAAATATGCCACCAGATGGCAGCTGGCATAACGTATCTTCCTTACAGTCTTTGTCTCTTCCCCACGCAGGTCAGCATCTCCATTAACATGTAGCACCAAGGTTACTACAACAAACACACACATTTGCCATCTTTCAGAAGGGACTTTTGGAAGAGTCCTTTTGGATTTAGCGTTTCCTGTGGTTCGAATGAATCTAAAGCAGGGATGGACAGTAGCATGTCTTGCATGTTTAATTTTCTAGTTCACAGTCCTACCAAGATTTGCTATCCGAATAACAGAGTTGGACTTTGGAGATGTTCAACTCCCTGCTTGAGCAGAACACCTTATTTTAATCCAACAAATGGCTGCCCTGCTTCTTCTTAAAAACCTCCAGTGATGGAGCACCCACAACTTCTGAAGGCAAACCATTCCAGTGATTAATTGTTCTGTCAGGAAATTTCTCCTTAGTTCTAGGTTGTTCTCTGCTAATTAGATTCCATCCATTGCTCCTTGTTCCGCTCGCAGCTGCTTTGAAGAATAGATTGACCCTCTCTTCTTTGTGGCAGCTCCTCAAATATTGGAAGTCTGCTATCATGACACCCCTAGTCCTTCCCTTTGTTACACTACTAGACATACCCAGTTCCTGCAATCATTCATCATATGTTTTAGCCCCCAGACCCCTAATCATCTCAGTTGCTCTTCTCTGTACTCTTTCTAGAGCAGTGTTTCTCAACCTTGGCAGTTTGAAGATGCGTGAACTTCAACTCCCAGAATTCCCCAGCCAGCGTT
>JANHFR010002897.1:80416-102665 GCA_032468015.1 Mimophis mahfalensis | reverse complement strand
TATCTCCCGAAGGACTCAGGGCGGCTCACAAAGATAAATAACACAACATAGAAAAGTTAAAAGATTAAACCAATTTAGCCCAATTAATATTACTAAAATTTTAAATTAAGAACACAAACCACAATAAATCCAATAGCCAGGTCAGCCCAGGTCAGCCTGATGAAAAAGAAGTGTTTTCAGGTCACGGCAGAAGGAGTGGAGGTCGGGGGCCATCCAGAGCTCTAGGGGAAGTTGGTACCAAAGGGCAGGTGCAACCACAGGAGAATGCCCTCCCCCTGGGGGCCACCTGTCGACACTGACTGGCTGACGGCACCCTGAGGAGGCACTCTCTGTGGGAGCATACTGGGCGATGGGAAGTTGTTGCCTGGTAGCAGGTGTTCCTGCAAGTACTCTGTACCTAAGCTATGAAGGGCTTTATAGGTAATAACCAGCACCTTGAATCTCACCCGGAGGGCAACTGGAAGCCAATGCAGTTCACATAGGAGGGGTGTAACATGGGAGTGTCGGGACACTCCCATCACAATGCGCATGGCCACATTCTGTACCAGTTGAAGCCTCCAGGTGGTCCTCAAGGACAGCCCCATGTAGAGAGCGTTTCACTAGTCTACACGGGAGGTGACGAGTGCATGAGTAACTGTGCATAGGGTGTCTCGGTCCAGGAAGGGGCGCAACTGGCGCACCAGGCGAACCTTGGCAAATGCCCCTCTGGTCACGGCTACCAGGTGATCTTTCAAACTGAGCCGTGCATCCAAGAGTACACCCAAGTTGCGTGCCTTGTCCATGGGGGGTAACACCTCCCCCCAATGATTAAAGATAGAATAACTTGGACAGATCAAGACGGCGGTACCCACAGCCACTCTGTCTTGGCAGGGTTGGTCGAAGCCTGTTCTTCCCCATCCAGGCCCGCACCGCTTCCAGGCAACGGAACATCATGTTGAGGGCATCACTGGGTTGGTTAGGGGTGGAAATAAAAAGTTGAGTATCATCAGCGTACTGATGGTGCCTCACCCCAAAACCACGGATGATCGCACCCAGCGGCTTCATGTAGATGTTGAATAGGAGGGGAGAGAGGACCAACCCCTGAGGCACCCCACAGGTAAGAGGCCTTGGGGACGACCTCTTCTCCCCTGCCAACACCAACTGGGAACAACTCGGAACACCCAGAGAGGTAGGAGGAGAACCACTGTAAGACGGTGCCTCCCACTCTCAACCCACTAAGGCATGGTCGATGGTATCAAAAGCCGCTGAGAGATCTAATAGGACCAAGACAGAGGAAAGGCCTGTGTCCTGAGCCTGCCAGAGATCATCCACCAGTGTGACCAATGCAGTTTCTGTGCTGTACCCGAGCCTGAAATCTGACTGGTACAGGTCCAGATAATCCGCTTCCTCCAGGAATAATGGGAGCTGATGAGCCACCATGCAACAAGGCGAAGGTTGAAAACGGGATGAAAGTTGTTCAAAAGAGCTGGGTCCAAGGCAGGCTTCTTGAGGAAGGACCTCACCACCGCCTCTTTCATGGTGGCGGGAAAGCTTCCCTCACCCAAGGATGCGTTAGCTATTGTCTGGAGCCAGCCTTGTGTTACCTCCCAAGCCTCATAAACGAGCTAGGAGGGGCACGGGTCCAATAAACACATGGTGGCACTCAGCTTACTCATGATCCTGTCCACTTCCTTCGGAGTAACAGGATCAAACGTATCCCAAATCACATCAGCAAGACCCTCCCTCCTGGTCAGACCCTGCCCAGTCAGAGTCCAAGCCGGCCCAGATCTGAGCAATTTTGTCCAGCAGATGTTGATTAAACTCCTTGGCCCACCCTTGCAAAGGATTGTCCCTCGCTCCCTGGTTAAGAAGGGAGCGGGTCACCTTAAATAGGGTGGCCGGGCGATTATCTGCGGATGTGATGAGGGCGGAGAAGTAAGCAGACTTCACTGCCCTCATCGCCACAAGGTAAGATCTAGTAAAGAATCTTAACTGTGCTCAGTCAGATTCAGACCGGCTGGACTTCCAACAGCTCTCCAGGCCCCTTCTCCGGTGCTTAAGATCCCGGAGATCCTTTGTGAGCCAAGGAGCCAACCGGGATCAGAGGCCACAAAGATACAACGCGGTTGAGGGCCCCAGAGGCTGCCCTTTCCCAGGCATCTATCAGGGCCTCGACCAGGTTGTGGGCAAGGGAGGCAGGTATCAACCCAAGCTCCGACTGGAATCTGTCAGGATTCATCAGGCGCCTCGGGTGGAACCACCTGGTTGGTTCCGCGTCCTAGCGATGGGGGGTGGGGTGGCATAATGGAAGGCCAGCCACAGGAGATAGTGAACAGTCCATGACAGGGATTGAATACTTGGCATTCCCTCACCGAAATCACTAAGCCACTGTCCTGAGATAAAATCTAGATCGAGCATGTGTGTCCCCCCTATGAGTCAGAGCCTGAATTATCTGAGTCAGGTCCATGGCAGTCATGGAGGCCATGAACTCCTGGGCCACCTGCGATGCACCACCCAGAGAAGGCAGATTAAAGTCCCCCAGGATAATAAGCGTGGGGAACTCAACTGCCAGTCCGGATAGAACATCGAGCAGCCTGGGCAGGGCTGTTGACACACAGCTGGGTGATAGGTATGTGATCAACAAGCCCAACTGAGCTCCAGCACCCCACCTCAAGAGGAGAGACTCACACCCATCTATCTGTGGGACAGTGACCTCACATGGACTAAGGGTCTCCTTTATCTTACCTTTATTACTTTATAAGTAACTCAAGGTGGCAAACATAAATAATACTACTCCCTCCTAGCCCAATGTCACCTAGCTAGCTTTCATACTAAGATGGAACTCATGATCTTTTAGCTTGTAGGCCAGCACTTTAACCACTAGACCAGACGGGCTCTCTTATTATTTTGTTATATAGTTAATTACACACACACACACTCACATAGGACTGAAGGAAGAACTAAAGAGGGCATGGAAAGTAAAGACCAAAGTGGTTCCAGTGGTCCTAAGCTGGGAAATGTCTCCAACTGATCCCAGGAATGAGGATCACTTGGAGACATTGAGGAAGGGTGTCTCTGTGCTTTTCAAATGTTTATTAATGGTCTACCTTCACAACATTAAGAAAGACTGGTCTAATATTACCCATCTATTTCAGAGACAAATTATTTTGCAAAATACTGTCTCCCCGCACAAATAAATACAGTAAGAATTTCATACTATAAAATTTTCCCCAGCTATTGAGGCCCTTTATTGAGGCTCAGTTACATGAAATTTTAAAGAGGCCACTGATTCAATATGACACCAAAACAGATTAGCAAATAACATCAACAGAAATAGGAGAAATAGAAACTTGTCAGATACAATAAACAAAAGATAAACAAGAAACAAAAATAATGGAATGAGTATGGAAAGAAGCACACATAGGAGGAACATATACATATCTATATAGATAAAAGAGACTCTGTGTGTGTGTGTGTGTGTGTGTGTGTATGTATGTTCCATATATAGTCTTTAACAGCTACAGCAATCTGAACCAAACATGGCATACAGATACCTTACCCTCCTGTGATAAACACTGGGGGGGGGGCATGAATGCTGTCAGGGAGGTCTTTGCCTCCTAAAAATACTGCTGAAGTGCTGACCCCCAGGACTTGCCTCACAGTGGCCCTACTGCACATGTGCAGTACAGGCCATATTTTAAACTACAGGCAGTGGCTGTCAAGAATGGAGCACCAGTGGAGAGCAAGCGGCTGGGCCGGGGATGCCTGAGGCAGCAGGCGCCAGACAAACCGCAACAGCTGATTTTCAGAAACAAGGAAAGGCAATGCCCTGAGGCTAACAGGGGTGACAGGGGAGCAGGCTGCAGGTGCAGCTTCCCATCCTCAATGCCCTCAGGCTGAGAGGTGCAAGAGGGGAACAGGCTGCACACACAGCCACTCTGCCACCATTGTGAATGACCTGTCACGAGCTGCGCCCCTGTCAGCCACAGGGCATTCACAATGGTGGCGCATGCAGCCTCCTCCCCTCTTGCCACAGTGCAGCAAGGTGGTGCAGGGTTAAGGCACTTCTGCAATTTCTGCCCATCAGCTGTTGCCACAATTCTCAGTGGTGAATTCAAAGCAGTTGAAACAGCTCATACATGCAAATTGCGGAAGTGCCTTAACCCCTCAGCAGCTGCCTGCCTGGGTGGTGCTTATGCAATTTGCGCCCATCACCTGCTCAGCCTGGTTTCAATTCACTGCCCGGGCAATTGTGGCTTCATGGACAGAACACCTGACAGTCGCAGTGAGGCTTCCGCTGCCCGTGAGCAATGCCGAAGGCTGCTGCTCTTACAAGGGAATGAGAAACAAAAGCAAAGGAGGAAGGGTATGAAAGGAGCAACTGAAGGCAAGGGGAAAAAAGGAAAGAAACGGGGAAGGGAAGGAAAGGTGGAAGGAAAGGGAAGAAAAGGGGAAAGGAAAGGAAAGGAAAGGAGGAAGGGAAGGGGAAAAGAAAGGAAAGGAAAAAGGAAAGGAAAGGAAAAAGGAAAGGAAAGGAAAGGAAAGGAAAGGAAAGGAAAGGAAAGGAAAGGAAAGGAAAGGAAAGGAAAGGAAAGGAAAACAGGAAGGGAAAGGAAAGGGAAAGGAAAAGAAGGGAGGAAGGGAAGGGAACAGGAAAGGAAGGGGAAATGAAGTGAAAGGGGAACTGAAGGGAAGAAAAGGAAATGAAATGAAATGAATGCAATGCAATGCAATGCAATGCTGGGTAATCAGCTAGTCTTATATAAGATTATATTTGTGGTCCCCTTGGTGAAAATAAAAATAAATTAGAAAACATTAAGTGATTTCTACAAGTATTTTTGAAGAGAGATGTTTATAGAGATCATTAATAGATGTCCTTACATGCATGTCCATCATGCCATTTCCTTTTCCCCTCCAATAAATATTTGGAAACAATAAAAGAAACATCATCACCAAAAATAAACAAAAATATCTAGGGGTTATCTTTGTGGAATATCGTTGTATTTGGTACAATAAGTTTATAAAACTATATTACCAACTATAGCCAGGTCAAAAAAGCAGAATGCTGATGATTTGTGACAGGAGACATTTCTAAGATTTTATTTTTTAAAGTACAATATGTCTTTGTGTGAGAAAGAGCTGAGAAGTAATAAAAAAGCCCCCTTCTCTTCTGAATGTGCTGCCAAGCAAACTGATCTAGGAACATACTTTCTATTCCTTCATTGAAGGAAACTACATTAAGAAAAATCCAGAACAAAAGATGGTTGAGCAGCAACTGGACTTCTTTTTATTATGTTGTGTACACCCAGAAATATATATTGATTGGTCTACAAATTGACTTCTTGATATGCTTCATTTTTATGCAATAAAAAGTACAATCAGAATTGCTGAAATGTGACTCTAAAAGGTTTACTATACATATTTGCAGAGACACACATTTTATTGCAAGAACCATCATAAGAAATATCCAGCCTGTAATGAAGTAGATTCCTAGCTTAAAATATTATTAGGTGGGACAATTAGACTAGGCAACACTTTTGTATGCTCTTTGGAAGAAAAATTGGGATTAAATCAGAAAGCACAATTTCTCCAATTACAACTGGCAAAAGTGAAGGGATTTGAAGGATTGCAATTCAAGAGGCAGTGAAGTGTTATTTTGCACATTTCTAGGCTATAGGAACCTGACTCAATACAAAACAGTTGTCTTTTTCTTGATGAAAGACTGAATTCATTTTGGCCACTTCAGAGATAGCAATAGCACTTATATACTGTAGGCTTATATACTGCTTCACACTGCTTTACAGCCCTTTCTAAGCGGTTTACAAAGTTATCATATTGCCCCCAGCAGACTGGCTCCTCATTTTACTGACCTTGGAGGGATGGAAGGTCGAGTCAACTTTGAGCCAATCAGGATTGAAGTCAGTCTGCAATAGTGCATTCTAACCACTGAACCATATCGGCTTTTCCATGATACAAGTGAAAATTCATTACAATTACTATTGAGATGCCAAGGGAAATTTTTATCATGAAAAGTAATGATTATTGTCATGTGACACATATGCATCTTGCTGCAATACCTGTAAACAGTACAGAGCTTTCTTTCAACCAAGATTTTTTCCAGGAGAAATGCTATCTCAATCATATTTCACAGTGGAAAAAAGCAACTCACACTTCATGAAAATTTGTATTTTCTGGAATAGGTGACATGTCTTTTCATTTCTGCTTTATATATGAGAGCATTCAGACAATTACCAAAGACCCTAAAGTTTATCTTGGGACAACTTCGCCATGTTTAGGTAAATTGGCTAAAATATTTTAAGTTGGATTCTCCAATTGGTTCAGTAACCTAAAACTTCATCTCTCAGTTTGTTTTTCATACTTCTTTTGGCCATAAAAAGCTTGTTAGCAAATAGGACGGTTATGTAACACAACAGTAATCCATGGTTTAACACAGTAAGTATGCACCGAAAAGAGCTCACTTTGTGCTTTGTACTATTCCATCATTGCCCTGAAGAGAAAAAGATGGATGTCTATTTAATTTCTGTTAATTTGGATTGTTGTTGTAATGTGTAACAGGGATTGCTATTTCATTACAAACTTGAGATGATTGCTAAACAAGTCAACCATGAAAGACTTAAGCAATCAAGTTTAGTTTAATCCACAAAGTGCCTGGTTTGCTTGTAACAATCAGCAGGATTGGTCAATACTGTAATGTTTTTACCTTGGAATGTTCCATGAAAGAATTGTACACAGGTATACAACTCTTTATTGGCAAGCAGAGACTTTCACTTTTCCTATAATCTTGGCAGAACTTAAAACAGATGTGCAATCTTCATTACTGTCAGTGACAATTAGGAAAACCTTCCATTTGGAAATAAGCAATCTAATATTCTGCAATAAACCCAGAATAATGCCCAATTAAATGGATGTTTTGTTAGCAAAGATGATGAATCTGGGTCTTTAAATTTAGTATCTAGCCATTCAATGACCTGAAATGTTAAGAAGAAATTCCTATGCATGAAAAATGAATTGTAACACTTAGAGAATACAGTACATAGAATGTTAGTGTTGTTTCTCAAGATTGCTCCAATCCATAAACAGGAAAAAAAATATACTCACTGGGTATGGCAGTCTATTGGGCCTATACAATACTTTCAATTGCTGCCTTCTTGAGATCTGTCATTATGTTTAAACCACACAATTTGCTATTCCAGACCCCTTTGTGTATTGTTCTGCAGAATTTCTTGGAATGATATACTGAAGGGGTGACTATGGCTTTTGTCTACGTGGCCAGCTACTGTTATCCCCTCACAAAGCATCACCCTAATACTCTATTTAAAATGATATTTATATGGAAAACCAGACGACTACCTTCCTTTTTATTGGCACGTATTTTTGTGCCATCCTATACCTGCCAAATAAGCACACTTAGGTGATTATGTAGTAGCATTAAGTATTTATTCAGTTAACCAACAGCAGATACAAATGTAGGAAACGAATGCTATAGTTTACAGCTAAGTGCAAGGTAAAAGCTACACAAATTCCAAGAAATGATGCAGAGTCATGAATTCTTCCTCAGCCAGCATTTGATCACTGTTTGCTTGACTGGGTAAAACTTATCACCGTATTTACTGTCAGAGATAGACTTTGTACCATTGCGGACGGGGTCATTACTATCCAAACTGTTCTTACTGCGTAAGCTTGGCAATTTCTGTAGTTGAAACACAGCTGGAAGGCACCAATGGGGAAAGTTGATCCACAAAGGCTGGCAAGATCACTAACCTTCCATCTTGGCAGCCAGGGTTGATTATTTGCCAGCAACTGGCTGGTGATTTTAGTCTAATTGTTATTTTCTCTTTTCCCTTGGTAGATACGATGCTATGCTTCCTTTTCTACTATGTTTTAATATTTCCATATTTAAGATCATAGCATACTCAGGCAAAAGGGGACATAACATAAACATGGTTTATATAGTTTTTATGTCACTCATGTTTTTTAAAAAAGGTAAATTAGCTGATAATATTTTATAATTTCCTTTCTACACTGACTTTACTAAGAGATCCTCCTTAGACCAATACTACACAATTTAGAGAATATATTTTTAACTTGTATTTTGCAGCAAAGAAATATCAGGAGGTAATTCCACATGAACATTGAATCTGTTTTTAGCCTTGCTGTAACTGCTTTGCCATTCACTACAAACATCCACACATAATCATACTATCATATTATGGCATTGCTCTCCTTTCAGCAGACAGCAACCCAAGCTCCAAGTATTTTAGTAATGTTGAATAAATGTAATGGTCTATTTCATTTCCCACTGTTGTGCAGGTCACTTTGACAATGACATAGACAGCTCAATAATGCAGCCAAGTCACTAAAATTTAATTTGTAAAGAAGGGTGAAGGGAAAAGAAACAAAAAGTGTTGGATGGGGGAAGAACAAAATAATTAGTAAGTGAAGCTGAACTCGGGGTAAATACAAACAGGCAAATCACACATTACTAGAATGGGCTAGACTTTTGTGACAGATGTTGTAATTAAATTTAAAAGGTTTCAAAGCTACTCTTCATGTCCAGCTCAAACATTAATTGTTAGGCTGTATTTAATTATTAGATAAGCATCCAGCCTTCAATGCCACAATAATCCTTATGTACTCATCATTACATAAAATGTACAGCAGAATCTATCAGTTTTGTTCTTATTTGAAAGAACTCAGCCAATCCAGGAAATGCAATTCTGCTGCTTTTCTAATAGAAAGAAAACCTGTTTCAGATTGCTGGTATGTAAGAAAAGGGTTGATATTCCAAACCTAGCCAGGATTCCAGGTTTAAGTGTACCTCAAACTAATGCTTCATTGATATTATTCCTGTACAATTTCATTTTCTGGCAGAAATATACACCTCATGGGTACATGCAGGACAATTGTCAATCATTCATAAATATAAAATATAGACATAAATTGAAATACAGTTCAATTTTAGTGGCCTTTGAGCTGTTAATTTTAAAATGGAGGTATCAGAAATCCTGCAGTAATCTCTCTGAACAACTCTAATTTAAAAATTAAATTTACAAGGCTAATACAGATGATACATAGTGTTATTCTTTCATATGTTCATAATACCTGAACTATTTTAAAAAGTCATATAAATAATTCAAAATCAAAGTTTTCAAGCCAATCTGCAAAAAGTAAAAAAGTAGAAACACTTGGCGTCACTTTGATAGTTACAGCAGTAATCTAAATGACTGCAACAAATAAATATGGGCAATAAACTTATTATATTTACATCTCTTATATTGGCTCCTACTATAGGCTTACAATATATTTGCCTTAAAATTTTAGATTTCCATAAAAATCTGTGTGATATTCCTGGAAATTATTTAATTTGATTTATTTAATGTCGAAATAAAATAACTAAGAAAGCATGCATAAAACCCTTTCTCTCCCACACTCCCATAAGAAAACACACAAAACGAAAGAATAAACTCCCTCCCTGGCTGGGGTTTATTGCTATCGAATTTGTAACCAACTTGTATGTCCACAAGATTGTCCAGCTGACTTGTTTTTGCTGTGAGATGATTATCTGGGATTGCCTCGTAGCTTAGACATGAGGCAAGGCAGGCGGACCATCCTGTACTTGCCTGAAGTGAAAGTACAGGCAAGCAGCATGGACCCCCTATTGCCTGGGGCCTAGTGGGAGAAGTTTTTAGGGAAGGGAGTAACTGCAGAGTAAGTTAATGGGATGGTAGAATAGAGGTGTTTTGGGGCATTATGGGGTTGATTAGGATTGAAATAATGAAATAACGAGGTCCTTTTAGATCTCAAGCAGCATTTGATACAACCACAGTTTCTTATTGGCTGCCTGCAAGTATGTGGATGAGATGCGTTGTTCTGCAGTAGTTTTTTCCTTTCCTCAATTGGCAGTTTCAATTTCTGTACCTTTGAGAGGAGTGACAGCAAAGTGATAGTTGCTCCAATATGGGGGTCCTCAGGGCTCATTCCTCTCTCCTATGCTATTTAATACGAGCATGAAACTGCTGGTAGAGGTCAACTATCTGTATGAATGAACTATGATGATGATACTCAGTTACCATAGCTACAACGCAAGATGAATATGCTGTGGGAGCTCTGACCTACTCTCTCGAGATGTGAGCACTTAGAAGGGTTAAAAAATATCAGATTAAACCCTTGCATTGTATAGTCACTGTTTGTCAGTGATCCATCTGACTCAATCCCACCTCCAGTTTTAGCTCTAGATGGGGTTCTATTTCCCTTAAAAGAATAGGTCTGGGCTTGGAGTGGCTCAGAGCTCTTGGCAAAAAGAAGTGAAAGCTATGTTTTCTAATATTTAGTTTTAGTTTTAGTTTAGTTTTTATTTTTGTACTTTATGTTTTTAATGCCCTGTAAACCGCCCTGAGTCCTTCGAGAGAAGGGAGGTATAAAAATTCAAATAAAAAAATAAATAAAGTGAGTAAGTAAATAAATAAATGGAAGCTATTCAGAACCTGGCTTGTTCTTCACTGTACTTGGGTGTCTGTAATTATTTAGGTAATTATCACTCCTTGTCTTGTTAAAAAAATAATTCATATTTTGTTTATAGTCATTTAGTTGTTTGTAAGCCACCTCAAGTGGTTGAAAATTGAAATAAAACTTCTGCTATTTCCCTAACTACATTCATTTTTAAAGGGGAATATAGAAAACAACAAACAATGATAGATAAATAGTTAAGACAGACAGATTTGCATACCACCACTACAACAAAAAGAATGCTATCAAGAAAACTGGTACTCTGGTATGCAAAGTATTTGTTTTGCAATGCTTACATAGACTTCTAGCTCACTATTATGTTTTATAAAAATAGCAAGTTTCAACATGTTATACACATTGCATGACATTTAAGTCAGAGAGCCTGAAAACAGGATCAGAGAAATGAGTTACTAGATCAGAGAAACAAAGGCTCAACAAGACAGTGACCTTAAAACAACAAAGGAACAAAATCTATCTCCAAAAGTTTAGATTAAGAATTTTATCACATTGCATCTTTTTACTTTATGACAGCAAATTCATACAGCCAATCAATAGCTTGATTCTTTATAGGAAGATAACTAATGATCTACCCAGAGTATATCAACCTTTATTTGCAAAAAGAAGAGCATAGGGAACAAGCTACAGAGAGGCAAAAATAGCTTATTTTCCAACAGAGCAAGCGCTAAAGCATTCATTAGAAAACTTCTCTCTATGGGATTTTAGCCACTTCAGTTTCCAAGATTTATCACATTATCAATGTATACCAAGTTACTTCTTCCCCTCAGCATCCCCTGGGCACATGTAATTTTGAGAGACAGTTGTAGATCAAAATTCTTGGCATTCTCATTAGAAGCTAATTCTGGGATTTTGGGAAAGAAGCCAAACAATTAAAACTAATATAAAAACAAATCTAGAATTGTAGTAAAGGTTGTATTTCCAAAGAGAATTGTGAGGTAACTGTATTTCATTTAAAATAAAAATTCCAATCACTGACTCTATTTTCAATTTGGAAATCTCATTGTACTACAAGATTTAGCTGTCTAAAGTTCATATGTGTGTAGCCATGAGACCAACTTTATAAAATACCCACCTCTGTAGAGCTGCTGCAAGGCAATTCTCTATTTGAAGGTGACTTCTATATGAAAGACTGTCTAACTGAAGTTAGTTTAAAGAAAAAAGAGAGACAGCAAAATCTTCGTGAATATTCAATTAGAAGTCCAAGAAGGCAAACTATACACTTGGCCATAATCTTCTCCACTGTGATGAAATGTCATTTCTAATTAAATAACAGTGATAAATTCTATATGTATATGTAAATATTATACAAACTTTTACCCTCTTTTTGAATGATTCCTTTCTCTGTTTGAGATAATGCATAAATAGCCAAAGCTTATGTAATGTGTCAATGTTGATTAAAGGAGTATAATTTATTATTTAGTATTATCTAAATTATATATTTCTCTCATCACAGAACTCAAAGTGTTGCACGTTTGCCAGGTGGTCTCCCATCTAAACACAGATCAGTAGTATGCCTGTTAATCTTCATCAAACAGATGCACTCTTCTCCCTTGAGTCAAGCACTATAGGAGAGAGAGTGGAATAGGCAGCGGGAGGAGTCAAACAAGGAATAGGTTTAGAGTCTCTATGCAGCCACAAAAGACAAGTTGCCCTTGAATGCTATTGAAACATATCTAACTTTATCCAGGTATAAAGTGTTAATTGAGAAGATTCCTGTGCATAGGCTTGAGCAATAAATCAGTAAATTTGAACCCCTTGTGTTTGGATCGGGGGTTTTGCGCTTGACAGGCATAGGGAATTTAATATCAAATTATAATATAAATCTCAGAAGTCTGGATATTGTCTGACAAAGGGAAAATATTGAGATATCCCATTAAAAAAATTGGGTAGTATCACTGTAAAATAAATCATTTTTATTTTATCCAATTTGCTGTAGCAGCCATGTCTGGAAGCTGAGTCATGGCAAGTGGACTATTCTTTTTTCTTTTTGTTAGAAACATTTTGCTGCTTAACTTTTTCAGTGCACTTGGATAAGTAGTGAAACGTTTTGCACCAAAAAAGAAAAGAAGTCCAATTGCCATGGCTCAACATCCAGATAAGCCTACTGGGAAGATTAAGAATCTTCATCAAAAATACAAAATACTTCCATTAATGAAAAACTATCACAAGTTCAATTTATACTAATTGGTTTGATAGTACTAGCGTGTGAGAAAATGTAGATACACAAGAAGAGAGAAAATAATGCTTACCCAGGAGGAAATTCTTTGGGGGGTTTTGGGGTTCAGGGCCCCACTAAAAATATTTAACAAATCTGATTCAATATAAAGGAAATAGGATACTGTTAAATTTTCAATAAATTATCCATCTTATTCTATTGATAATCTCCATCCATCTCTTACATTCTTATCCGAGGTTACAAATATAGGTGCAACATATATGAATTTCTATTTTTTTTAAAAAAGCAATGAATATTCAATACAATGCTACATTGTTTCATTAAATGCAATATAAATAGAACATAGAATACTCTGATACTGTAAATTAGATTAAATATACTAAATTATATTATTATATGTTACAGTTATTTGCATTGTGCACAAGTTTAGGGTAAGGAATGCCAGATTTTTCAACTTGCAACTTGATATATGAAAGGAAGCCTAAATATCCTCAGACCAATGTTTTATAGGCCTAATTTGTCTGGCTCTCCAAATACAATGGCAAAATTTGCAAGCAATGCTAAACCATAATTAAACATTATGCGTATAAATGTTCAACTCTTGAACTTTCCTGTCCCTCCTTTTTTTGGAACAGCAACAAAGAATAATTTACAATTTCAACTAACAGCGTTTTGATTTTTTAGAAGTGGAAGCCATAGCTGGTGTTGACAATTTATTGAAACAAGAGAAAGTTCACTCAAAAAAGGTTCAACCGTAGTGAGGTTAACATCAAATCAAATTCAACCTGAATTTTGTCTGAAAAATTGGCCCAAACAAGCTCTGAGGGCTTAGAAAAATGTGAGAGAATAGCCTCTCTGGTATCTCAGCTCCTTAATGGGCACAACTGTGGAGGACCAGTTCAGTCTAGTGGTTAAGGTGCCAGGATAGAAACTGGGAGACCATGAGTTTTAGGCCTGCCTTTGGCATGAAAGTTAGGTGGGTGACTTTATTCAGTTATTCTTAGCTCAATCTACTTCACAGGGTTGTTGTGGTAGGAAAAGCAGGAGGGGTAAAGAATGTAGTGTATGCTGCCTTGAGGTATTCACAAAAATAATAAAGGTGGGATAGAAGTAAATAGATAAACTGCAGAAGGCAGTACAATCCAAAACTTTATGGAAAATTATAGTCACAACACTGCACTTGGAATGAAAAGCTAAAGACAAAGGTACCCACTCCAAGGGAAACAAAGATAACACATGAGAAAGAAAGGGGCACCTCTCTGATTAGGAACCTGCGTCTTCTGGACTGCTGCCAGCAACAGGCTTCTATGGTTTTTAATGTTCTACATGTGTTAATTGTAGTTGACTGAGTTAATTATATATTGTTAGTAGTTTAGTAGTTGGGCCAGTTTACTTATTCTTTTTATGGTAAAATGGTTACACGTTGGCCACCCCACTGTTCCCTAACCTTAAAGCCTACTAGTTTATAGTGTCTGCTTTCTATTTTTGTATATTTTGTATATTTTGATTCCACTGATATTCTTTTATTTCTATTCTGCATTTAATTTCTAAGCATATCAACAATAACACCCCCATATTAAAAAGAATTGTTTTGAAAAATTAGCTTAACAAAGCATAAACCATCGTATGGGTATGAACTGGCTAAAAATACCACAATCAGTTTCTACAAAATATATCTCTGCTTTTCCATGCTCTAACTGTATGATCTTTGTTAGCTGTTTCATAGACTACTACATCCTAGAGGATGGGCATAAGGAGAATGAAGAGACTGTCATCAGCAAAACTTACTTTTCAGGGTACACTTCAGGAAAACAAGAGGGTTTTTTTTTGCTGAACATGATACAGAAACTCAGTTTACTACAGCTCCAACCCACCCAGCCTAACATTCATAGTGCACTCTGACCTACCCTGAGGAACTATAGCACTCCTCACGGTTGTCAAGGCTAAGTAAACAAACGGTAAACTTTGCCCTGAGGAATTTTAACAGGGAATAAGCCATTCATTTGACACACAAACAAAACTAGTTGCATTTTGAAACATGCTAAGATAATTCTCCCATATTCAAAGTAACTATGTATCAATTTGATAAGTGGATACTAATTTTCAAATGATGAAAATTTAATAAATGCTAGCATTACAGGCTGACTTAATACATTTTCCTGCTTTGCAACATGAAAAGAGACAGAATCTCGGTTTTTATGGCAGTCCACTCTTTTGTCTTACCTTTCCCGGGAGCTGAAAATGCTGTTGCTATAAACCACCCTGTCTGAAAAGAGACTCTTACAGCACTGCTGGAGGAAGACAGAGTTAACCAAGCTATAGACTAAAACCTATATTAACTTATGGCAATAAGGGTGTACAAGTGTACTTATTTTTCTGCCTTTATTGCATCTGCTATAGGACTTGTTTCACTTGGTGAAAATGCTGGCCTAAAACCCAGGAGACTGCTCTAGTTCTCTCTTAGGAATAAAACCCACTTCAGCTTGGAGTTGGACTCTTGACTTGGCAGACATTTTAGAAGTAGTGACTGAGACACACATGAGCCTTGTTATCTGGAAGGAGTCTGAACCAACTGATCCTGAGGAAACGAGCTTGGCCTGTGTTTCTGAACCATGCCGCTCTTGGTTGTTTAAGGTCTCCCACCCCAGCCCCCAGCCCAGCACGCTCCGTTGCAGGAGGACTGCCAAAGCCCAGGTGATCAACAGAGCCCGCTGGGATCTGGGGAGGAAGGGGAGGAAATCCTCCCTTCCCTCCCTCCTCCCCAGACCCCAGCGCGCAGGGGGTCGGGCAAAGAGGGACCAGGGCACTGGGCAAAGCTGCCGGCGTTCAGCGATCTGTGGTGGCCACCCAGGTGTTCATGCATGCATGCGCATGGGGGGAGCAGGCATGAGCACACGGGGGCCAGGACACATGCGTGCGGGGGCGGAGTGCATGAGCAGGGGGGGCACACACAGGGACGGGGCATGCCTTTCCCGTATTTTAACATTTGCAACTTGACAGGTATGGGCTAACCTTGAAAACCATTCAGAAACCACAACTTGGTTAGAATGAAGCAGTGCAAAATGTTGGCTGCTTCTAGGCTTAACTAAGTAATGAATCTTTTGCATGAGATACATGATAGTTTCCTTCCAGATGTAATTCAAGGTATTGGTTATCACCTTTAAAGCCTTATATTGCATGGTATCAAGACCAACTCTCTCTGAGAGTATCTACCTGTCCCACCAGATCAGATAGGGAAGGCATGCTCCAGGTCCCTTTCCTAAACTATTGCCATCTAGTGGGACCTCAGAATTGCACATTTTCTGTGGTTGTCCCTATCTTATGGAACACTGTTCCCCCACCAGGGCCCACACTTTCAGTCTTCTACAAGGCCATCAGGAAGTGCCTTTTTATCCAAATGCTGGAGTAAAGTGAGGATATTTTGGGCTGGTTGTTGAAGTATCCCTAGGAGATGATTGAGGTGGTGGGGGTTGTTTGTTTTTTATTTTTATAGTTTGGGGTTGCATTGTGAGCTGGCCAGAATTGTGTTTTAAGATGGCCAGCCATATAGAATATAACTCAAACAATATAAAAACTAGGAGAAGAGCAAAGCTATGAAAAGAGCTATGCTAAAGGCCACCACCATAAATTTACTCTTGTTCAACAAGCCACTTCTAACTTTTCATGACGGACATAATTTAACTAGAACTGCCTGCAGTAATTGCTTCTTTGCATTCTCAAACTCAAGTTCATGCTTGCATTATCAAGGATAGTAGCTAGTTAACTTGTACTCTGTTAGCTTCTTTTAAAATTTTCTTTTGTTTTTCCAACTATCAGAGTCTTTTTCACTGAGTCTTGCCTTTGCATTATCTGTACAAAATATTAAAGCTTTATTATTAGAAACTGTAATGAGCAGTCTTGTTTCACTTTCACCTAGTTTTGAGTGATTTATTCTTAAAGGCAAAGGGATTCTCAATTGTCTCCAGCACCCCGATTTAGGTGCATCAATTTCACCTTTCATTCAGTTTTTCTGAATATCCACCTTTCACTGTGATAAATTAGAACTGGAAAAAAACCATGATGGCATCACCAATTTCTCCTAACAATTTCAATTTCATATTCTTTTCTTATAGTTCAGCATTTCTCCTGAAATAATCTGCATATAAGTCTCATAGTAAAAAAAAAAAAACTTTATGGATGTTGGCAGCCATTCAGACTACACACAGGCAGACACACATCTCCTCCCTATTACCATGGAACACACTTTTTCCAATTTTCAACTAATTAGTTGCTCCAAATTCTTGACTCCATATAAATTCACAATGTCCAATATACTTGAATATTCAGGCAATCCATTGTACCCATGATTTTAAGGACTTTCTGAGGTTTATTGTTTTCTAAACAGTTAAAAGCCTTTGTATATTTAATAAAGCAAAAGTAGAATTTTTTTTAAATTCCTTGATCTTTTCTACAAACTCTTGGATTTTACCAATTTGATCTGAGGTTCCTTTGTCACTTCTGAATCTAGTTTTTATAATAGGAAGTTCCCACTGCTTGTATTGTTGAAGACACAATTTCAAAATCTTGAGCATTTAGTTAATGTACCATGTTTGATTTAAAAAAAAACCAACTTGTGTTCTATTTAGCAAATGACATTCTGACAATACTAAAATATTACACTCCAGAAAATAAAATATCCAGCTACACAGAAAAGTTAGCATTATTTGGGTTGCAATCATTCAAGTATTACTAGGACTGTACATAGCTTTATGTACAATGTTATTTCTCCTTGAGAATTTTTGCACAATTAATAATTCATTATTAACAAATTAAAGCAATCTATATCTGCTATAAAAACAGGAGTGAAAGATATTTCTATGTTGGATGTGGGGGAGAGCTAGAAAATAACCAAAGGATTTTGTTGAAAAGTTTCAATTAAACATGAGAATTATAGACCCAAAGGTTTTAAGATACACTGTAACTAAGAACATTTATTATTACTTTCACATATAATAATTGCAAAAGGTCATAAAAAGCTAATTGTGCATACAGTGGAGTTTTCACAATCACAATAGCGAAGCTATGGATTATGTGGAGCAGTCAAAACCAATTTTAAAAAGAACCAGTTGAATACACATTTTGTGTTGTTGATGGTTATGATGACAATGTGTTACAACCTGTTTGTTAATTAAAATCATCATGTTTGATGGCAGCTATGTAATCAACATGGAAACTTCATTACATTTCTATTCTAAAAACATTATTGAGATTCTGAATATTCTAGCACATTATCCCTCCAGTTACAAACAACCTGGATAAAGCATAATGAAATAAATGCATGTAGTCAATTGAGGTAGACTGATCTAGCTACATCTACAATTAGTCAAGCATTTTTATGTTTCATTCATTTTTTTGCACTGACATAAATTTTCATGCATACAAAATATAGCTTTATTCACTTGCTCAATTAAAAACAATATTAACAGTAATTTGTAAAAGAGTCTGAGTTACTGCAAAGCAGTCATATTGTTTCATTCTTCTACAACTATTGACATATGAACCATTCATGGATGAATCTTACAATGGTCAGACAACTACTAACACTTCACTATTAAAATGTAGGTGCATATGGAAGAGATGTACCAAAGGTACTTCTATTAATGTTTACTAATAAGAATAAGTCCATTGCTGAATTTAAAATTCTAATTTATTAAGGTTCCATGTCCTGTAAGATTTAATTAATCAAGCCTTTTTATTAAATTATTTAATTAAATTCTCTATATATTTTAGCTTTTTTTTCTTGTTTCCATCTATGAGTACTTTCCAAGCTATTCTATATTCACAGAAGCATATATCCTACAAAATTTCACAAGAAATGTATTTTATCATGTATTTTTTGCTAATAATCAGACATAGGCAGCACCAATATTCTAATATGGTTCTTATGATGTATTCTGCGATCTAAAGATACAAACCTCTAAAAATGACACAGTGACATTTTAACCAACATGATTAAAGCAGAAATTAAAAATATATTCAAGGCTGTATAAAAGTAGTCTTACTCTATGTTCTAAACATGAATGAAAACTGGATGTAAAACTGGATGAGAGACTGTGGATAATTACTACCTCCCCAAGAGTTATCAAAAGATAGATTTCGTCTTAAATAATGCATTCAAATTACACAGAATATCAATTTTCATCACTGACAATTAAATTCAAATAAGATTATTTCGATCACATAACCCTCAAAGATTCAAAACTGGCATGCAACAATAAAAAATTAAAACTCTTTCATATTCTATCCAATGTAATTTCCAAGTTCAATTCCATAATAACTAGTCAATATCATTCAAATGGAAAAATGAAAACCCACAAATATCAAGAGAACAGTCATGCCTTGCCAGCATTCCTTCACTACTGAACAACAATTCTTGTCTACAGTACTGAACTGGAGAAAAATACTCATAATTATACTGTAACAGAAAAAATGATTGTCTTGCATATCAACCACTGTACATCACCCTCTGATATACTGCTGTCACACAACTATGGCTAGAAGTACTTTTCCACTGATACATGTAGAAGCGAAACTATATGATTCATCAACCCAAAATTGAAAGGTATCATGCTGTGTGAACCATGGATGGAGGAAAAGAGATGCATTCATAGCATATCAAAGTATTATATGGTAAAACAAATTGAGCTCATGAGTATACTACATATGAATGTAGATAGGGGAAAAGGATAAAGCACTTTAACAAGCTTTACTCCTGAAACAATACGAAACTCATGGCAATTATTGTAACAGAGAATGTTTGGCCTACCTTGCAGAAGAGCTCCATTTCTCTTGATAAAGGTGCTTCCTGGCCAAATGGGTGGACTGGATGTGCTAAAGTTTTAAAAAGGAGAAATGGTGTAAAGAAAAACATTTATATTTGGTGATTTGCAAATTGTCTAATCATACTTTTCATACATTTTTGTAAATTTGGACATCAGTTTTAAGAAAATAACATTTATCTTTTGAATATCAGAATTATCTCTTTATAAAAAATATATATCAATCATGTTCAGTTTGCAAAAAGAAAAAAAAAGAACCTATTATCTACCTACATACATTTAAGAAAGGTAAACTAGGAACAAAACGTTTAAACTATGTATTATTTCTTTAAAAACCATTAACAGTAAAGTATGCATTAAGTTTAATTTTAAAACAGCATTTTACATTGTCATATGCTTTCAGACAATTTTAAACAGAATTATATAAGCTACTGATCTGGTTCTGAACTAGATACTATTTTATTTTAGTCTAGAACAACTTCTACTCTTAAAAAAGATAAGCTGTTCTAACCTTCTTGAAATGTAAACACATGTACAATATTAATACACTACTAAATGAAAGTGTCCAGTCCGGGTAAATTATAAATAAACTAATAATTTCTGTGTGTATTGTCAGATCAGATACATCATATAAAGACTTATCAGTAGCAGAACAGGAAATCCCCTTGACATTAGAATCTAGAATAAGGACATTTGGGGAAAGAAATACATTTTTACCATAAATTTAGATTTTGGAACATTCCTGGTCTGAAAAACGTAAAGCCACAACAAAAAATAAGTAAAATTGCATAGATGGTAAATCAGGTATAACTAAGGAAGTTGCCTACAGTAAAATCTGCATCAGGGCCTCCAAATTAAATTAAGGCAACAATTTGCTCACCATCTGATTTGGAATAAGCACAAAGAGCACTCAGGGGGAAAAATAATAGGCTTTTAAACTGTATTAGAGGTCCCATCTATGTGGCACCCTACAGTTATTTTATCACACAATGCTGCTGTATTTGCAAAAATGCGGTAGCCAGGAAACAACCACTTACACCTAAATTTTGCAACTCGGTTTCAAATTTTCAAAAGACTATATGTACAAAATCAAACAATGAAATATGTATGTTTTAATAAATACATGGAATTGTGATCAGCTATTTTCAGAGCTTGACTGGGTTAAAGATATTTAAGCTTTAAACAAATAATATGTACCACATTCTTGCTCTGTTTATAAGAATGAATTAACCGTAAGTAAAGTAACAAGCTATCATACAAGCATCACTGTCTTATGGAAAACTGATTTTTCACCAGTTGCCAACTTTAGATTGATGATGCAGTCTGACCTTCGCTTACTGTAATGATCATTAGCACTAGTACAGTACAAAGCAGTATTTCCTAAAAATGATCTATCCAAGATTAGCCAAGTATTATTAATCTGGATTAGCTGTGAATTTTCAGGGTGTCAGGCAGATATGTATCAGATCTTATAAAGAAGAGCACCCCACATATATTATGAAATTACAGATAGACAACAATGTTCAAATTTTTGTATCCTAATTTTATATTTAAAGTGCAAAGCAAAAAATGCAGCAAGCCTCCTTCTCGTTCCACAAATATTTATCCCAATATATAAGTAACATTTATTAAATTATCTGAACTTTTGTTTTTAACATTTAATTTTCTTCAAATGGCAAGCTTTGAGAAGACAGCATCTGAATTTAAATATGGTATACAAGTAAAATTCAGCACAGATCATTTGAAAATATACTTAACGTGGGCCCACTCCATTCTCATGTACTACTTCCAAACATTAAGTTCACTAAAATATATACAAAAATAGATATTGCTTAACTCTACAGATTCCTTCCCACCAATATTTCTTATACAGGGGAGTGATCAACTTAAGATTGTAATTGAACCCAGTTATTAAGTCATGGTCATTATGACCATTTTTTTGCCAGAAATCAGAAGTAAATGACAACCTGTACTTGATTTGTCAATGAAAGTTTTAGGATACTGTTGTCACATTACCCAAAAGCTGTTTTAGCCCAAGATTCATATACTGTAGTAAAAAAACACCTTAGAGTGTTTATTACTATCCTTTGTTTCCCTATTATATTCCTTGAAAATCTATCATTGAAACTGGAAGATCTTCTCAAATGACATCAAGTGACAGAAAAATTAGAAAGAAAAATTGCCATTTGCAAACACAACTTGTATGTAAAAGTCCTTCCCTTGTATTTACACGATTGTTACGATTTCTGGGAAGAGCAGTTAATATGTCAAAACTACTCAAATGTGGGTGGAACTGATTATTCATTATCAAGCTGACAGGTAGCAATCAGAAACTACTACATTTGATAAATGTTATTTTTCCAGTATTCTATATATATCTATGTATGATTAATCATTAGGAGTACCAAAAGATAGTTCTCACAATGTAATAAAAGTTGCTAAAATTTAAGCCAATGTTTAGCAGAATTTCAAAAAAAAGTCTAATAGTAAGACAAACTATATTGCAACATTATAATTTTAAAATTAAAATGGAATATTTATGTATGGCACTCACTTTAGTAATTTATTAAAAAGATAAAAGAATTTACTATACCTTCTGACAACTGTTGGCAGTTAATATCACAGTTAGGTGTTACCTAGCAACAGCTACCATATTATTTTTATTTATTTATTTTATTTTAATCCCATTTATATCCCGCCCTTCTCCGAAGACTCAGGGCGGCTTACAATG
>JANHFR010002894.1:137245-151482 GCA_032468015.1 Mimophis mahfalensis | reverse complement strand
AGGGTGATGGTGTGGGATGGAGACTCACTCCATATTCCAGAGCAGGAGGCAACTGGGTGGGAATAAGTGATGTGAGATGGCCACGCCCACTCAGTCATACCGGTTGTTAAATTATTGGCTCCCGGTGTTTTCTTTCCTGTGGGAAATGGGTCCAAATGGCCCTTTGAGTGTTTACGTTTGCAGGGTCTCCTGCTTGAGCAGGGGGCGGGACTCGAAGACCTCCAAGGTCCCTTCCAGCTCTATTCTGACATTGCTTTGTTCATGCTCTGTTTCTCTAAATAGCCCTGATCTTATTTCAGAATTCCTAACAGTTCCTTTTTGTTCTTTCTACTCCATTCCTTTATCTTACTCCAGATCAATTCAGTAATGCTAACTTTTCCTTTTTCTTGTACTTCTAGACACGGACTACTTTGAAGAAGTTAGCGGTATCACCCAAATGGAGAAACTATGGATTGCGGATATTTGGTTACCTGCATCCATACCAGGATGGTAAGGGCAGAGAGTAGAACTAAAGGGCAGAGAGTAGAATTAATTGGCTGTATTACAAACAACTTTACAAACATGGAATATCTTGGATCTAAGAGAGTTCCATAGCTTTTAAATAACACTATTAATGTGTCCTTTATATATGTTACTCCCTTGTGCAGGCCCACATGTGGATTCTGAACTGCGACTGAGTAAATAAATAAATAGAACGTGGCAGAATGTATCCAATAGATTAGCACGTGCTTAAATGTATGGCACTAAATGCAAGTGCTCTTAGTGTCATTTTTATAGCAGATTCATGTTTGAATCTGGAGTTATCACCAGTTTCTGGACACAGAGACCGTATTCTATGTTTATCACCTCTTTATTCTGTATTATTACCCCTTAAATTTTCTATTGTTTACATTTCTTTTTATTTATTTACTTTAGGAAATTTATATTGCTGCCTATTCACACATGGTGACTCAAGGTGGCTTACAGGAATATAAAAACCTCATACATAGAACAATAAAACTAATAAAAGAGAATAATCATGTAATTAATAAAATAATATAATAACCCATCACCCACCACCCTGGTGACAGCAGATCACATGAGCCATTTAATGGGCTCCATCCCGCTCTGGGTTCCCCAGGCCTGCTGGCAGAACCAGTTCTTCAGCACCTTCTGGAAGAATATTAGAATGGGGGCCATTCTAATCTTTGAGGGAATGATGTTCCAGAGGGAGGGAGCCACCATGGAGAAGGCCCTTCTTCTGGGTCCCACTAGGTGTATCTCCCTAGGGGATGGGACCTGCAATGTCCCTGCTCTGGTGGGTTGAGTAGATGTGACCGGCAAGGGATGGTCCCTCGGATAACCTGGTCACAAGCCCTGAAGGGCTTTAAAGGGCTTTGTCTTTTCTGATTAAACTTTACACTCTTCACCAAATACAAGTAGTTTTCGACTTACAACTGAGCCCAAAATTTCCATTGCTAAGGGAGACATTTGTTGAGTGAGTTTTGTCCCATTTCCTTGCCGCAGCTGTTAAGTGAGTCACTGCAGTTGTTAAGTGAATAGCACGGTTGTTAAGTGAATCCGGCTTCCCCATTGATTTTGGTTGTCACACAAGGGGATCACATGATCCTGGGACATTACAACCATCATAAATATGAGCCAGTTGGCAAGAGTCTGAATTTTGATCACGTGACCATGCGGATGCTGAAATGAGTGTGTGAAAAACGATCATAAGTCACTTTTTTCAGTGCTGTTGTAACTTTGAACGGTCACTAAATGCTGTAAGTTGAGGACTATCTGTATAGTAGTCCTCGATCTGTATAAGCTCCAAAGGTAAGTTGTGTTTCAAGCTTCTTAAATGGATACTCGGCATCACAACTGATGGTAGCTGGACTTCATCAGTAGGTGGTAAAAATACGGATGGTTAAAAATAAATCAAGCATTAATACGCATTAGGAAAATGGTTCTCATTGATTATCTGTTAAGAGTGCAGATATATACCATAAGGTTTAACTGTTTGTATTGCTATTGTATTTATTCCAATTTTTCCAAATTGTTATCATGTAAAATATTAAAAAAAACATCATTATATCATTCAATAGAAGTGATATTTCTTTTATTAAAGATATATAATTCTGCTTCCACTGGCATAGAACACCATTTCCCATGTTTTTTTTTAATATTTCTTACTTTTAAATCCAGTTTTGTTTTTACATTTCTGTAGGTATGTTTCAGTTTGCAATTGGGGCTGATGACAATGCCGAGTTTTGGCTGAGCCAAAGAAAAAACATCTCAGAGCTTCAACTGATGGCCAGTGTAGGCAAGGTGATCACGTTCTTTCAATTCTTTATTTCATGTACAACATAGACTTGGTGGCGCAGTGGTTAGACTGCAGTACTGCGGGCTACTTCTGCTGATTGCCGGTTGCCTGCAGTTCAGCAGTTTGATTCTCACCAGGTTCAAGGTTGACTCAGCCTTCCATCCTTCTGAGGTGGGTAAAATGAGGACCCAGATTGTTGGGGACAATAGGCTGACTCTACAAACTGCTTGGAGAGGGCTGTTAAAGCACTGTGAAGCAGCATATAAGTCTAAGTGCTACTGCTGTACTTCAAAGGAAAAAAGGGAAATGGCTGTCCATATAAATTAATAAATATTGTGCACTTGAAATCAGTACAATTTTACTATATCAATTTATTATTGAGGCTAATGCTTCAACCATTACATTTTTATGTTTGACAGCTGTCATATTCTTGAGTGGTATCCCATAGTGTATTAAGAATTATAGAATTACCTGAGACTATTACATAGACCAGAGATACCAACTGTCAGGTTTGTAGTGGGACACAAAATGGGAAATGCTGTAAAAAGGAGAAAGGAAAAGGAGAAAATAATATAAAACAGTTTCCCATTTTATTCTACTATCTACACCCAATATAACATAGAACTCCAGAAGTGTTAAGGGTATATATCACAGCAACTTGTCTTATAACTTGTACAAAATTAACATTTCATAACCACATGTGTCTCTTACATGTTGGATGTATTAATTCCAGAACCATAGGGATTCTGATTCTAGTCTTCACGAGTTCTCAAACTATGAAAATAATCTCTCTTGTGATGTTTGGGTTACACAAAAGAAGATGATCATGAAAAACAGGCAGAATGTTACAAATTTAAATTTATGGATTATCATCCTACGAAGTCACGTTTCGAAAGTATTTGGATATTTTAAAAGCAAGGTTTTTTTTTTACTTTATAAAATTTAAAAATGGTAACAAAAGGTGTAAGAGCATGCTATCCTATCCTTCTAAAATTTTCATGCTTTTTGTCTGTGTTAGCCAGCTCTCAAAATGTCTTATTTCATTCATTCATGACTGCCTGCCTGCCTGCCTGTATGCCTGGATACATCCATTCAATATTACATTCATTCAATATTTATAGCTCATAATTTTTGCTCTGTTTCCGCTTCTTCTTTTGGCCCTATTTACTCAGTCACAGCCAAACTGCACCCATCTAAATGTGGGTCAGCCAAGAATGACACTGTAGCAGATTGCAAATCAGTGGCTGAGTAGCCTCTTCCACTACTACAGTTCATCTATAGCAATAGCAATAGCATTTGATTTATATGCCGCTTATCAGGGCTTTCATCCCTCTGTAAGCAGTTTACAAAGTCAGCTTATTGACCCCAACAATCTGGGTCCTCATTTTACTCACCTCGGAAGGATGGAAGGCTGAGTCAACCTTGAGCGTGGTGGGATTCGAACTGCCTAATTGCAGGCAGCTGACTGCTAAGTACTACATACAGCACTCTACATGCTGCACCACCATGGCTCTTCTTATATCTCTCATCCAGCTTTGGCAAAGATGCTGTCCCATCTCTAAAGCCAAGAGCAAGTAGTACTCAAGAGTAGTCCTGTCTTCAACTACCATGGACGATGTTTATTGTGTTATTTAATCTGTGGTTAATCTCTTGTACACAATTACATACTGAGTGAAACAAATGTGTTTGGGCTTTATACAACTGAAGCCGAACATAAAAGAGATGTTTTGTGTCTTTGTTCAGACTGGAAAAGAGTGGACAGCACCAGGTGAATTTGGGAAATTCAGGAGCCAAAAGTCAAGGCTCGTGAAGTGAGTAAACCGAGATCTTAATTCTGTTTTGTACATTACTCAACTGGATGCAATCCAGGTAGCCGTATCTTCTTTCCTATCTTAAACTCCATTTGCAAGTCTTTTGTCATTGTGTATGTGTTTTTTATATTTATATTTCTAAATACTGTGAATTCAAAATGTTTGCACATGGAGTTTTTACTTGCTCAGAATAATTTCAGAGTGCTCTCTAGTGGCCAGTGGTATACTTTTCTGCATATCTGTTGATCCGATAGAAGAGAATATTTGAACAATTTTCTGCACATCTATTGATAGGGACATGGTGGCTCAGTGGCTAAGATGCTGAGCTTGTTGATCAGAAAGGTCAGCAGTTTGGTGGTTCAAATCCTGAGCACTGCATAATGGAGAGAGCTCCCATTACTTGTCCCAGCTTCTGCCAACCTAGCAGTTTGAAAGCATGTAGAAATGCAAGTAGAAAAATAGGGACCACCTTTGGTGGGAAGGTAACAGAGTTCTGTGCACACCAGGCACATGACCATGGAGATGTCTTTGGACGGCACTGGTTCTTCGGCTTTGGAATGGAGATGAGCACCGCCCCCTAGAGTCGGGAACGGCTAGCACATATGTGCAAGGGGAACCTTTACCTTTAACCTTCATTGATCCAATAGAATTGAAGAGCTTTGGGTTGAACTGTGGGATCCTGGGTGCTCTCTGAGTTTGGTGGTTTTCTTGCAGACATCGCATTACTAGAACTAGATAGCATCATCAGTGCTAATGTGCTGGCACTGATGATGTTACCTAGTTTGATCATGAAACGTCTGGCAAGAAAAACACCAAGCTCAGAGAGCACCAAGGATCTACATTACTGATCCCCCTTTCCCCTTGGCTATTTCCCCATTTGCACCTCATCTTGGCATAAACAAGTTCTGGCAATATCTTGTTTCCATCAATTTTCCTTGGCATGGCTGTTGTCTTGTTCCTAACTTATGAATGAGACAGGTTTATGTCATCCTTTGATGTAGCAGTATTAAAGGACCGTTTCCCTCTTTAAGGCAATTGGATTCAGTGACAGGCACAAGGTTTGTAAAATCTATCATGCTTCCCCACCCATTACCTTAGAGGCTAACTGAGATGTTTAGCGGCTGCTTTAAAATTACGTAGATATGCTTCTTTCTCTCTAATCTGCAGTCGGTCTCATTGGTCGATGTTCTGCCATTGAGTCTCTTGACAGCTGGATGCAGAATTTTCCAGTATGGTTCCATCAGCTCCGCTGGCTGTAGTGCGAGAGTTTGAATGCTACAGATTTAATGCAGAACCGGTAGTGATAATTTTGACTGGTTCGGAGAACCGTAAAATACAACCTCTGATTGGCCGACACTGGCAAATACACCTCTGATTGGCTGACAACATAGCCATGCCCCCCAAGCCACACCCATAGAATAGGTAGTAAAAAAATTTGAATCCCACCACTAGTTCAATCTGGTTTGGCCGAACCAGTGATGATAATTTGGGGTAGTTTGCAGTGGAGGCTGCCGAGCCCAGTGGAACAGCTTCCATGCCACTCCAGAGAGCAGAAATGGATGGGAACAGCATGTTCCCTGTGCTTCAAAAGCCACATGTGCACACGGACATGCCACCATGCTTATTTTTAGCGAACTGGTGGTGGGATTATTTGAATCCCACCACTGGCTTTAACCCACCAGTAAGGAAAGAACATTTGCCATGCTTTACTTCCACATTTTTCAAATGCCAGGTATACATTCAAATGTTATTAATGGATTGTTTGAAATAATCGTATGGCACCTTAATCATCTGTACATTGGCTGCTCCATACACTGGAATTCAACATGCACAAAGAACATCTTATGGTTTTCTCCTTTAACCTGCCATAATATTACTATGCCTGGCTGATTGATTAATTTTACCACCTAGATGGTCCAAAATATTGTAGAATCTAGTGATGGCATGCCCTAGACAGAAAGATGAATCAAGAGAAGATGTGAAGAAAACAGCTCCACATCCTTCCCACGTGGGAAGAAAGTAATCTCATCATTGCCTTGAACAAGTGGGTTTATGCTTTTCTTGGAAACTAGCCCAAAATGGCCTCTTCGTTTTCAATAACTTTAATACATTGTCATCATCTTCTTCTTCTTTTAACAACCCTATAATACCTGGCAGGGTGGAGTCTGGGCAACTGAATGGAGCTAGCAGAGTGTTTTAATGGCCAGATGCCCTTCCCGTCGCCAATGCAGAGTTTTGTCCAGCTCAGTGTGCCCTCTGCCCTTACCCAGGATCAAACTCAAAGCTTATTTATTTTATTTATTTATTTATTTCATTTATATACCGCCCTTTCCTGGGGGACTCAGGGCGGTTTCCAGGGCATTAAAAACACATAATCTAAAAGTTAAAAGGAATTAAATACCGACACGCCCATACAAACAAATAAATAAAAACCCCACCCCTCAGTCCAGACTGGCCAACGTAAAGAGGAAGGTCTTTAAGTCCTTGCGGAAGGTGCTAAGATCCAGGGTGGTCCGTAATTCCACCGGCAGATCATTCCACCAGGTGGGCGCTCCGACCAAGAAAGGCCCTACCTCCTGATTGCGAGGCGAGAGCTCCACCTCTAGGCCACTGCACCTCTCTATAACTTTAATGCACTGTATTGATAGCAGAAGACTTATTTTGCTTTACTCTCTGATCTTCCCTTACAGATTGTCCGCTGCAAACAAATATTACTTTGAAATTCTGCACAAGCAGGATGACAAAGGAACAGATCATGTGGAAGTTGCAGTAAGTTCACTAGTTAGATTTGTATTTGGTTATCTGTACAGGGTTTTGACTTAGGAATTTTGGCAATAGACAAATTTCATGGACCAACTTTTTCATTTCTTCTCATCGGAGAAAGCATTTTCTTTCTGATGTAGTGTGTGAAGTTAATAGTAGTAGCAATTTCACATATCAACAATGATCCTGGTAGTCAAAATGCTCAAACAACCTTAACTATCTCTAGGTGGAAAAGGGGGAGGAAGGAGAAGATACCAAAGTGGAAAAAAAATAAAGAAAAGATTGCATGTATCTCACATCCTACCTGTTAAGTTTATCACATTCCAGAGGCCCAAATAGAATCTGTTGGTTCCATATTCTTATACTGTTTAATCTCCCCCTAAGAAAAATGAAAATATGATCGTTGCCAAAGAGTTGTACTTAATTTAGTTGTACTAAATTGTACTCTCTACCGTTAACTTTGCAAAGCTCTCTTGCTGAGTGAAGCAAGTCCTAAAATTTCAAATCAAATTGTATTTCAATCACTAAGTGTACAAAATATTTCTGAAATAGTTTCCTAGACTTTGTCGAGCAGAAATTGTAACCTGGAAAATCAAATACAGCTCAGAAGTATTCTTCCAGAAGTCAGTAAATCTCCAGGTTTTCTTTTCTGAAAGGCCATTGTAGCTAAGGTAGATTTAGATTAATCTGTTTTCTATCCCAGTTAACAAATCTATAAAATCTTTATGCATCTGTCTTCTTCTTTCAGTGGAGATTGGATAATCCTGACGCCAAGTTTACAATTATTGATTCTGAATTCCTCTCCCTTTATGTTGGTAAGCCTTTCTATGCCACCAAACTAATAACAATAGCCATTCTTCCCTGACTTCACTTATCTGAAATGCTTTGTCACCAATGCTATGCACAGAAAACAAATGTTTTCTAAACATGTTTACATATTTGACAGATTTCACAGAGACAAAACTGATTGGCTTACACAGTACAGTTTCTTGACTAAGGCTCCATTTAATGGTCCATTACTATATGCTTCTACCAAATGAGATGAAATAACCTTTTGTTATTTATTGACGCTTTTGTGGATGATGTTATGCCATATTATAGTTCTTGAAAGCATAACTAGATTCTCTAAAGTTAATGATGGGGCCAGTGGGAAACTATTCAGAAAACTGAGGCTATCACGGAAGCAACATTTAAGGCCATTCCTGTTTCTTATTTACCAGAATAGGACATTATCAGCAATTTTTCCCAAGTGATACTTCAGTAAAAGCTGGTTAGTAAGAAGTGATTCTAAAGATCTCCTGATGCCATGCCATATAAGGGCATTGTAGATTTAAATCAGCACTTTGATTTGCCCCCTGAAACCTATTGACAATCGAAGTAAGGCTCACAAAATTAATGTCACATACTCAAAGTACTGAGCACCTGGCAATATGTGAACTGCTTCGTCCTGGACCTCTTGTAGTTTTCAAATGCACACTAAGGCATTACGGAAGTCCAGATGTAGTGAGATGGTGAATCACTCTAGCAAAGTCCTCTTGCTCTAATTATATTCCCAACTGGCACACCAACTGGATCTGGAAAACTGACCTCCTGGGCACAACTCATGGCTTTTCTTCCAGAAGTAGCTCTATAAGATCCCCAAGATATGGACCTTCTCTAACAGGAAAAAAGCATGTTAAGAACAGAGTGGAACAGATGGAATAACACGTTTGAAAGAATAGGAGAAAATGCAACTACATCAGGTCAGAGTTGATGTAATTTTCTCCCCGTGCCATGTATGTTTCTAGTGCATGGAGAGGATATGGATTCAGGGCAACTGGGAGAAAAGGGACCTTTAAGTATCCTCAAATCTTTTGCTTCTCCTGACTGAATCTAGACTACTAGTGTTATAAATACACATAAAGATGCAGGCTAGGCTTTGGCAGTTTTCCAGGGTAGAGGAAGATGAAGTGAGGAACAAAACCCAGAAAGTATATCGAAGTATAGTGAAGAAATTTTCACTCTCTGCTGCTTCCCACTTTATTTGAATCAATGGCAAAAATGGTTATACAATACAGCATTACATTATACATAGAAGAAGCCAATCCAGAGGCTGGGAAAGTAGCTCCATTGTCCTGGTAACCAGAGATATATGAGGGGCCCACCTTACATCCTGTTAGATAAACACAGCACTTCTCGAGACACTTTCTCATGGGAAAAGGGTTAGATCATAGGAACACCAAGAGGCCATCTGGAAACCCCCTAGGTTTGTCAGCTCAGAGGCCAATTCTGGTACTACAATATTCCTACATACTAGATGTCTTCTAGAAGTCATATTTTCTCAAGTACTGCCTCTTGTCCTAAGAAAATAAATTATTTCTCCATTCTCCCATCTAGAATAGAATAGAATAGAATAGAATAGAATAGAATAGAATAGAATAGAATAGAATAGAATAGTTGGAAGGGATGTTGGAGGTCTTCTAGTCCAACCCCCTGCTCAGGCAGGAAACCTTATACTATTTCAGACAAATGGTTCTCCAATCTCTTCTTAAAAACCTCCAGTGTTGGAGCATTCACAACTTCTCGAGACAAGTTGTTCCACTGATTCATTGTTGTAACCATCAGAAATTCACACTTCCTTCGTATGAATCATACTTCAATCATATTTCATTTCATATTTCAATCCTATTTCTTTCTATCTTAGATGAAACTCTTCTCAAAATGGATGAAGTTGGTCATATACCACAGACACCAGCCACTCGGGCTAACCAGATGCTACCTAGCCAGGATGCTATAGAACATCCAGCTGACATGCTGAAGGCTGACCCCCGGGATACAATTTATGCATGTAAACATTCTGATGTTCTGCTTGACCGCTCTTCAGAGTTCAGTTGCATTAGTAGGGCAAGAATAGTCAATTTTTTAAAAAAAAAAATCCAATACAAAAAAGAAACAAGACCCAATAAGCCTGCTAGCGACCAAAGGTCATTCCCCAAATACCCTCTGGAACAATCTGATCTTCACAAGACTCATGCAGCTGCTTCAAAAGCTGACAGGGGGCTTTTATATATGTTTGTCTATGCATAGACAATGCTTCTGCTGGAACCACCAGCAAAACAAACTGGCTGGGCAGGCACATAAATGCAGAGACAATCGGGGAAGCTGAAGTGCTTCATTGGCACTATCATCCTTTTCAGATGACCTCTTTCAAAGTTTCTGAAATGAAGAAGGCCAAACTGCATAAATTAATTCAAGGTGGCCTGTTACCTGACTTCAGTGTTTCCTAGGTATATGTTTGACATCTTTAAAGTGTAGCCTTTGCGATTGCTTCTTTTTTCATTTATTTTTGGTTTCCTTAGTGCCTCTCTTAAGGAAATCGCATATCCGCAGGATCTTCCCAGAATGTCAATACAAACCAAGTTATGTGGTCAATGGATTCAAACTTCAGCGCTACCAGGGTCTCAATTTTGTGAGTCTCATTTCTCAGTTCCTGTCTTTTTGCAGCTTACATACATTGTCCACTGAAAATATCAAGAGATGGCTTACATTGAAATAGCATACTTGTACTTAGTATCATCTGGTAGTTGTCTGTCAAGCAATAAGTTGTATAATCTTAAACCTTTTTTGAGAATTTGGTCCTGATGAGTATTCCACATTAGTTGCACATTTGTTATTCTTTTCACTACTTAATATCATCCAAGCTTTATTTGCTTTCTCTGCTGCCATAAAAATATAGTTTGCATCTTACGTAGCCTACTTGCATTAGAGAGAAGAGATTAATTTTTATGACAATGGGCCTCATTATGCAGTTTTCTATGATGGCAGCAGAAAGGATCTCTCAAAATGTTTTTTTAAAAAACCAAATTTCACAAGTTCGTTACAGTTGTCATTGATTTTACTCTTAAGAGTTCAAGATCCCAGATGAAAACTCCCAAATATTGTCCAGCAGTTCCAAAATTTTATTTCAAAGCTTTTGAAAAGAATATTTTAGATGTTTACTTTAATTTTTGTTGTATGGCATCTACAGATGCCTCTGATATTATACCATAACCTACCTATGCAAGACCTATGCATTATGATCCTACCGAACAGAAAGTTTGGAAACAAAGGTTACCTTTATTTGTATGGTCAGTTCACACTTCCAACCTTACTGTGAAGAAGCATAATTACTTACTTCCCATGTATGATATGACACTTTAAAACTCTAGCCCTAATTGGTAAAATGTGCTGCATTAAATTATTCTCCACTACACATTCTCTTATTAAAGTAATTTAATTTTCCATTTGAAAGAATCTGGGTAGAAATTATCTTTACGCTGACATTATGGCTGTATTTCATGCTTACTGGGAATTTCAGTTGAATTCTCAGTGCATCCATAGTGCCCTGAACTGGCAAAGTCTGGATGAGAAAATCCTATAAAATAAAATGTGTTGCTCACGGTGGGAATGACCTCAAATCATCATGTAGAAGGTTGACCCTGAGTATTTCTGTATTAATCAAATACTGTTACAAGTTTTGAGATAACTTCCTCCAGCCCAACTGTATTGATCTGGGACTTATGGGAGATGAAATCCAACACAGTGGAAGGCTGTAGAATGAATAACTTTCCTGGGGGAAAAAAAGTGTGTTGCTCTTGGGAGGCCATGAAGGATTTGAATGATGGCGATGCCAATTTACCTTCTTTATGGGTCCATGATTTTGTTTGTTTCTAAGAGTGAATGTCTGGCTGACAGGCTTTGACATATTATGACATAAGTGGGTTTATTAAACTGCCTTTCCAATCTTGTATATCATAGAGCCAGTAGGGAGAGCCAGTGTGGTCTACTCGTTAAGACACTAGGCTAGAAAGTGGGAGATTGTGAATTCTAGTCCTGCATTAGCCATGAAAGTCAACTAGTTGACCTTAGGCTAGTCACTCTCTCTCAGCCCAGTCCATCTCATAGGGTGGTTGTTGCGGGGAAAAGAACAGCCAGAAGATATATTGGTTATATTTGCCATTTTGAGTTATTTGTTAAAAAAAAAAAAAACAATATGGGCAGAAAACAAACAAACAAATAAGCAAGCTGAAACTTTTAAAATTGCAAATAAGTAGTGGTGGTGATTGCTTCTTTTCTTACTTTGAGATACATTATGACTCAATCAATATATACATTATCATAAGTTCAAAAAGAAATGTATTTCAGCTCAAATGCATCACAGGCAATATATGTGGACATAAGTCAAGATAAACATACAGTTTTGGGAATAACAGCATTGTTTTGTCCTTGACTCAACAAAATACTCCGCTCAATTCTCTGGATGTTTCCAGGTACGACTGTCCTTTGTGTACCCCAATGACTACACCCGGTTGACACACATGGAGTCACTTAACAAATGCATCTACCAGGAAAGTGAGTTGTATCTGAACAGGTAAATAAAATCCTCCCATAACTTTTTATATGGTTTCTAAAATATTTTCCAATAACTGGAATTTTCCTTAAGGCTAATGGGTTCAGAGAACAGAGTAGAATACAGTAGAGTAGAGTTAGAGTAGAATCTTTATTGTCACTTTAAATGTATACTAATCAGCATACATTAAAGCGAAATTTCGAGGCATTCAGCTCTCAAAAGATAACAACTATGTATATGCCCACATAAGCAAATGACTGATAGCACATTAAATCTAAAAGGAGATTGAAAAGACTTATGCTCCATTGGATTTTTGTTTCCTGATTAAAAAATAGTGAGAATCCATTTGTTAGGGATTGGTGGCTAAAATTTGTTGACAGTCTTTCTGGGTTTGTCCCTGCCTGAGATAAATATTTCATCAGCATCACAAATTAGCTGTAATAATAATAATAATAATAATAATAATAATAATAATAATAATAATAATAATAATATAAAAATAAAAATAAAAATAAAAATATAACAGCTGAGAAGTCTCTGACATGTAATTTTTCCGTGTTTGGGGAAAGGTAAAAGAAAACAATTGGTTGTCTGATGTTTCAAAGTGGCACATTTTGGTAAAATTGTGATCAACTGATTCTCTTGGTTGCATAAAATAGTTCCCAGAAGCCGAAGAAGAACAAGTAGTCCTCTCCTTATGACTGGTCACTTTTCTGGAAAAAAAAACAGTTACAACTTGGTTCTGAAGTGCCTAAATTGCAACTTCCTGCCTCCCAGGTCAAGTGACTACACTTCATAATTATATTGTATTACATGTGACCATACTTTGTGACCCACAACATGGTTGTGTTTATGGCTATTTGCAGCATCCCATGGTCATGTAACTGTGTTTTATGATGGTTTTGCCAAAATACTTCCATAGCAGACACTGGGTTCACTTAACAACTGCTATGTTTGTTTAAAATGACTGCTGCAGTCTGGTTGTCTCAAAAAAAGAAATTAAAATTGGGTTGGTTGCCTGTCCCATTTTGTGACCATCTTGACATATGACCATGATGGGCAGGCTCCATTACGGTCATATGTCAAGGAGGGGATATTGAATGCTGGCCATGCGAAGTAATTGGCATAAATCTTGCAGGTTTGGATTTTCTAAATACATGCAGATGGATCCACCAGAAGATGGATCAAAAATACAAGGTATGTATCTTTATGTCAGATGTGGAAGCTAGCTTTATCTTTCTCCTTGTGCTTTAAGGCTGATTATTGATTTAAAACTGCGTTAGCATTTACCATTAGATTAAAGCTAATTATCTAGTCTAGTGTTGTAATGCTAGTCATGATATATAGAGAGTATATAGATAGCTGGGGAAGGCTTTTGTGGATTACATTCAGCATCTTTAATAGAAATACATGGGATGCATTATCTCTAGCTAAATGAGAAACATAGGTGTTTTTTAGCACTTCAGTTTTGTACTCAATACAACCATAGGTCTCTCCTACTTTCCTCAAAATTCTTCAGAAAGTTTTATACATCTCTTAGCTTAAGAAACAATAGCTCTTTCAGATTGGATTAAGGCAAGAAAGTGAGCAAGGAAGGTTAACTTTGTTGCTTGGTGAAAACAAGACACAAGATATGTGATTTCATTATTTCTTTTTAAATAACATGTTATTGGTAAAACCTAGCTACTGGAAGATATGATGAAGTATAACCAAAAATATATGACTGGTAATAGAACCAAAAGAATAGCGATGAAATGAGAGACATTTGAAGAAACTAAAAATATATTCATGAAGTGTTAAATTGGGTTAGCTCAATGGATAAACATATTCTTAAATCTAGCCCTGCAGACCATCTGTTCCTCCTAGATTTTGGTACAATTTGTTATTTCAGTATGATGATATTTTATGTAATACTAGTTGATTACCCGGTGTTGCCCGGGTAATTATTTATGGGACTGCCCTCCCCGCTCCTTTCCTCTTCCCTCCCCCACTCCCT
>JANHFR010002893.1:102396-114541 GCA_032468015.1 Mimophis mahfalensis | reverse complement strand
CAACTGTTTCTCTGGACTGCTTAGAAAGTTAACAACCGTTTCTAGCGAATAGGTGCGAACCGGTAGAAACTCACCCCTGGGGTATTATTATTCGTACAGATGATCAAGATAAGATTTTGACATAATTAGTAGCTGATCTATAAGTGATCTATAATCCATAAATGCCAAGGGCTATTAATTCTAAACCAGTCATTTCTAACCTTTTACCCTAAGGCTGCTCTTTTTTCAATGCTAAAACCTCATAAGATAACCACCTTCACATTCAGACTGTACCTACTTACCGGTACTTGGTTGATATAGACCTTGAAAAGGCTATTCCGAAAGGACCTGTTTTTAAATAAGTATTGGCTGCCCAAAGGCTTCTGAATGAGATACAAAATAAGTTATGAAACCCACGTAACTCTGGTTAATCTGCCTGACATAATGTCTTCCTTTGCATGAACCCCGCCACTCTTTAAGGTTTTGTCCTTGCCTGCCACCCATTTATCTGGTGGCATGCAATGGGACATCCTCAGACATAGCCTGCTTCTCCACCTGCCTTTAAGAAATCTTAGACACACTAACACTAACACTAACCCTTTGTTTGCTAGGCTCTCGGCTGTACATTAGTTTACTGTATTTTTGTGTGGTTTGGGGCCAATCATGCTCTCTCAGTCCAACCCAACTCTCAGGGTTATTGTGAGGAAAATAAGAGGAAGGAGATATTTTGGGATATGTTCACTAAAAGTAATAAAGGCAGGAGAAAAATTAAATAAATTATCCATCTTCATTTTAAATAGTAGGATGGAAACAAAAAAGGTCACATAAAGTAAAAAACCTTCAGGCTAATAAAACTCAATTGATTTCAGCTGGGCAACTCCAGTTTTGATTAAATCTGAATTCAGTCTGTAACAGGTCCAGATATTTATGACTTCTCTTGTGGAAGGTATTTAATCCTTGGGATATTGCCAATAAGAGGACCTTCCCCTGATAAGCATCTTTTCACATCACTTCGGAGAAAGCCAAGATTAAACAAGGATATACCATAAATATAAATCAAATTCTAATAGATGCCTCTGATAAAGATTTAAAATCTATTGACAGTTTCTCACATTAAATAATAACTACTAAAGGTATTAAATGCATTCAAATGTGTACAAACAGTGCTCCTTACTTCCCTAAATAAAATGCTAGTTTTATGAAAATTTCAAAATTGCAATTTAGCTTGGCTTAAGGCATGCAGGCTTGGAAATCTAAATTTAACATTTGCCTCAGTTCATGATTATAAAAGATTCTGAATTTGCCAACTGAAACTGTTCCTATGGCATCAATCCGGTCAAAGCTAAATTTGGCATCCTTCCTTTGAGAACAGCTTCAGCTAATCTTGCTTTTCAGTCAATATATAGATTTTATCCAATTTGTCTGTGATTCAGTTTCTTTTTGTCCTTTTGTCTTTGAAAATCTCTAACTTAAAGAACTTGACTACTATAATGAGAATTGATTGTGAATTTGTCTGGGTCAATATTTAATTCTTGAATCAATATATTTTCAGACTGGCTACAATTTGCAAATCACTTTGTGAAGAGAGCAGTCTGGATTTATAAGGTATTTCATGGCAGAAATCAAATATCAGTTGGTAATCCAAAATGTAATGCTTATGTGTGTGAATGCAGCATATGGGTTATACTTGTGAACATATACATGCTGCAAGATGGAACAAGAGAAAACCAAAAGGCAACTAAATATATTAGAGTATGAACCTTAATAGAGTTTCGAAAAGAGAATAAGTAATCTTAAAGAGTTTGTGTACTCTGCAATACAAGTGAAAATACAAGAAATGAGGCTTTGCTATTACAAAAGCTAAATTGTTACCTTGAGCACACCATCTAACTATATGGCTCAAATCATTGTGAGAATGAATATACACTTATTCATATCTGATTTGAGATTAATAATAGGTCAGAGTTTGATTGAAGGCAAAAGATAACAATTTGTGGCTCTAAAATAGAAACCGAATGAAATTTGACCTCACAACGAGCAACTTAAGTTTAATCCAGAGTATAAATCATAGGTATGGTTCTGTGTAAGGCTGAATAAACCCAAATGTAATTGTACAGATTGATGAACAAACATTCTTCTTTATTTAACAAGAGAGTATAGCTTCTATCACAAGGACATAAATTGGAGGGACTTTAAGGTGACAGTCAATGACATTTACTTGAGGCAAAGGAAATCAGTCTGACAAAAGTAATGCACCATCTTGATTCAAGCCCTACACTTGTGATATCACATAATGTCTCAGAGGGGTAGAGTTTGCAATGCCGCAATGCTGCTTTTGTCATGCGCATTTTGGTGTACATTTCAGGAGTCCATCTGGACTCATGAGTCTTACTTGAAGAACAGATGGCAGCTGTACCTAGCTTTTGGATAAATTTATCATATGCACCAATTGAACCTATTTCTCATTACAGTCACTCCTGGCTTGTTTGGAAGAAAATAAGAAATCGGTACCTTCAAGTCAGTCATGACTCCTAGAAATGGCTGGGATAAATCCCTGTAATTTTCTTGCCAGCACTTTTGGAACTAGTTTGCCATGTCTCCTTCCTAGGGCTAAGCCAGAATACCTGGCCCAGAATCACCTGGCTGGCTTTGTGCCTAAGACAGGACTAGAATGCATGACCTCCTTATTTGTAGCCGGATGCATTAACCACAAACCATTGCAGTTTGCTCCACATGGAGCTGTCCTTGAAGACCATTCAGAAATGACAACTGGTACATACTGCAGTAGATGCAATTCAAGCAGCTGGAAGTCGGCTATCTGACACAGATCTGGATATCTGAGGAATTGTCTGTCTCCAATTCTCTCTGGTCATCCTACAAACTACAAAGGTCACCCTACAAACAAACTCCATGTTGGCAAACTCTTGGTCCCATCAGTGTATTCTGGTGAAGTGTAGAGGTCACGACTTCTTTCAGGGTCTGACCTATGGAAGAGGGTGAAATTCAGCTGGCCCTGAATTAAAATCTGTTTTCCCCCAGTAGTAGAGATGTCTACAGGGTGTTGTTTAAAAAGCTGAGATGGTGGCCACAACAGTGCTATACAAGCTTCACTTGCTTTATTATGTGCTTTTTGTGTGGCTGCCATCTTAACTTTTTTAACCACACCTTGAGAACACCTCTGGGTCTAACATGACATGTAAATATGTTATAAATATGTAGGGATGGATAGAGATAGTTTGCTAGCTTCATTCCCAATACATTGTTTATTTTTTTATTTTATTACTGCATTTGTATGGTGATGCTCTAAATCCTATTAAGTACTCAGAGATACTCTGAGAGTGGGTAGCCATGTACATGCTCAGAGTGTAAAAGATTTCCCATAGAGAGATGACATAACTTGAAAGCCCTACATGAACACCTCATTCATGAGCACAATTCTAGTCAATCATTGGGATTGTTACACATTGTCTTTGGATGCCAATTAATGGTAGGAAGGACCGAGTAATTTGATCTTAGCATTTATTTTGAGCAACAATGCCAGCAATTAAACTTACTTAGAAACAATTGGAACTTTCTGCTTTATTGCTTATTAGACCAGCTGATAATCACCATGTATTCAATGCCAAGTAGGGTGGAGTAAGGAGGCATTTGCAAGCAGATTTAATGGGCTGTTTTCCAATGGTGGCCACTTGTTCACTGTTGCTAAAGGACAGATGGTGCTCTGTACCCTTTCCATCAGATCCTCATTTAGCTCAGACAGCCTGCCTTGAGGGTTTTTCCATTTGCTTTCTTGGCTTCCACTCAGAAATCATCCATGTGAGTGAGTGACAGGTTTCATTTTGCAGACTCACAACTGGGACTGACATGAAGATGTCCACCCACCTCAAAATCAAGAAGGAAGGAAAGATGGAAGTTTAAAGAGATGCTGGCAAACACAGAATCCTTTTGCATGAGAGAAAAAGAGATGGTCCAAAAGTTTGGCTTGCAGTTTTTCATCAAGCATTACAAAAACTGTTTGTTTTTAAAGTGTCTTTCAAGGGCTCCTTCCCTGATGGTCTTTTTTTTTTTTTTCAAAAACATGCTCCATTTTCAGATTTGTCTTTTTACTTTTTTTTCTCACAGTAACTTTGAGATTGACTGAGCTAAGGCATAGTGAATAGCCCAAGGCCACGTCTCAACTGAGATCTGAGCATAGCAGCCTTAACTTTCCAGGTATCCTCAAACGTACAGTAATGGGTGAAAGCCTATCATTTTCAGCAGGATTGATATTCCAGGTCATCTGTATCTAATAAATTTGGTAGAAGGAATGTAAAGTTTTATCTATACCATTGTGCGTTTGCATATGTGTTTATTTACTATACAGTGGGCAGCAGCATTCTTCTTTCACATTAAAATTCCTTGCAATATGTTATAATGAGACTATGAAATAGTTTGCTAGTTTTGTTGCAACAGACAAATGAGGTTTGGATCCAAGCTATCTGAGAAACCGTCTCATCCCAACGGGACTACCCTGATCCACCATTATGCTGGCAAAAGGAGCATGCTGTAAACCCTGTCGGTTGAGGAATTTCAGCTGTAAAATCCAGAAGAAGAGCCTTTTCTGCCATGGCCCCTGATCTTTGGAACGTTATACCTCCCAAGGTGAGACCTGTGTCCATTCTTTTGGCCTTTCAAAAGGGCATGAAGACATGGCTCTCCCAACTTGCTTTTGGAGCCCCAATGGGGATGTGGCACTGTGAAGATTAATTGAATTTTAAATGTAAGATCTCTATTTATTGTCAATGTTTCATATCTATTTTTATTGAATGCTTGTAAGCCACCTAGCGTTATCTTTGGTGAGATGGCAGTATAAAAACTTTAATTAATTATGGCTTATCTTCTGAATCTGTGTGAGCTGTTCGGAATAGGAAACCTCTTGTAGTTTTGTTACATTGAATACATGAGGCGTCAAATGCAGTTTCACTGAGGGCCACATCAGGGTGTTGTTTGACCTCGGGGGCAGGGTGGGCATGGCCAGGGTGGGCATAGCCAGCTTGACATCACTCGTGTTGGGGGCATCTGTGGTGGCCCAAGCACTCTGCCAGCAAAAATGGGCTCCAGAGCTCCATTTTCAGCTGCAATGGTCTCCTGCCATCCTCTGCTAGTGAAAATGGAGCTTGGAGGGGCCGCCCCCCCCAAGCTCCGTTTTTGTTGGCAGCGGCACCATGGGCCAGTCCTTTGCTGTTTCTAGGGTGGCCCTGTGGGCCAAATCTAAGCACCCCACAGGCCGGAACCGGGCCCAGGCCTTGATCCAGGTGGTCTTTCTCCAACCACCCTCTCTGTAATGCATTCTGAACAGATTCTGAAAAGCAGGGCATTCTGTAACAAGTTTATTTAGGCTACTCTGAATTTTCTATGGTAGCAGCTTTCCCTTACTAAACTCCTTTTATATCTAGTAATTTGGCTTCATTGGTTCAAAAAGGAGTTTCTCACTGAAATCCTTCTAACATGCAAGACTACATAGTACAGTTATATCCTTTGGGTTTTTAAAGTATTGTTAGTTTTGTATACCTTTGAGCTTTGGGCAGAAAAATTCCAACAGACTTCCTTTCTATTTTGTTCCACTGATGGATTGACAGGCCAAATGCTTTGTGGAAAAGCTGGGAACTTCTCACCTAGATAAAGTAAGGTATAGGAATAGGTTTTGCCTGTCCGCTAATAGCTATTTGCTTTTAATGGCAAACCCAAGTTTACATTAGCCTCCTCTGCCCAGCTCAGAGTGATCTCTGAACTTGGTTGTTTATTTGAAGACATTGAAGACATTTCATTAACCGACTAGATAGCAGATTCAATACATGTGAATTTAGGGGTTTGTTCCCTGTTGGATACCATAACTTGCCCTGCCAATTTTGTCAGGGTGTGATTTTCTCTTTGATTAGGGTATTGTTTTCTGTTTGATTCTTGCCTCTTGCTTATCTGAGTGTTAGTTGCTGGAGAAGATGTGTCTGGTCTTTTTATTTCCTTCTTAGGATATTTATTGTCACTCTTGAATTGTGTGTACATGTGGTTTATTTATATGTATCTATAGATGTTTGATTTGTCTGAGTGCCAAGCTTCCCAGAATTCTGTAGATTTTTAAAATTTAGTTCGGATTGTTTTCTTCTTGGATTGCTGTGTCTTTGGTCCACTTGAGATGTTTTGGAGGGCTTTAGTTTGTTTGTGTGCTGTGGTAATGTTGTGTGGTTGTAATAGTCTTTTGGATTTAATATATATTTAGATTTAATGGGCATTCCTTCCCACTAAATGGTCCAGTATAGTGATATTTCACTATACTGGGCACTGGAATCAAACAATTTCTTCAGGGTCATTGTTCATTCAACCCTAAGAGAACAAGGATGGATTGCACCATTGCTTATAGTTGTATTCTATATTCCACATTATCCAATTCCAGTTCCACCAATCAAAATCTGCAGATCAATAAACATCCTGCCTAGCACAGTTTTCTTTTTGAGCAAAGTATTTTTCTTATTTTTCTTTCCCTAATTCACAGAATTAGAAAAAAAATACTCTGCTTTCATTTTTTAATATCTAAGTTTCCTCACATCACATGATTTTAAATCTTTATTTTATTGATTTAAGTATTTTTAAAAACACAGCTACTATATCATGTTTATGGGTCTCCATAGTAAGATGATCTATTCAAGATATAGACTAGGATGTCATAATACTATTTGATATTAGCATTCATACTATTATAAATTATGGGTGGATCAGCCATATTTGTTTCCCAAAGAACCTTTTACATCCAAAATTGTTACCATTATCCCTTTTTCCTAATTGAGGAAGGAAATAACAGTATCGTAAGAGAATAAACCACCTTCCCTCCAGCAATGTTCAAGGAGGTCCAGATCCCAGTGAATATAATCTTTGACATGTTCCTTGTCACATATCAAAGACTTAATTTCAGGTCCAAAGCATGGGGAGGAGGAGGGGGAAATCACAAAAGTCAAAAATTGATGCCCTGTCTCTGACAGTAGATACATTTGATGATCATTTATAATAAGGATAATGACATCATCAATACAGTAAAGATGATGCATTCTTATAATACAAATCAGCTCTTCTAAGTGAAAGATGCAAACTAGACTGAGTTTTTAAGTGCCAAATTCAGACAACCTAATCACATTTTTTTATCATGCATACTACATGCCACTGCATATTGATTTACCAAATAAAAAGTGAAAAATGATTGTGTTCATAAACCTGGATCAATTTCAGTCAGTATTCCTCCTCATCACAGATGCATGTGAGCAACTGAACTGGCTTGATGCTTCCTGCCAAAGCAAATTTAGTTTAATGCTATGCATCCCTGAAGTTTAAAAATAGAAATAACCGCAGTTTTCAATTAATTACTCTCCTCAGTTTCCAACATCAATAGTTGCCTGTATTATTTTATATCCTCCACAGGGTAATTCACAGCAACCTCAACAACAAATGCTCTACCAGGATCCAACACTCAGACAGCTATTTCATATCTTGCACACTACTTGAATTTAAAGCAAATTAAAACGATTGATTGCTAGGGATTAGTAAGAAGACCAAAATAAAACCAACATAGAGAAATTGGAAAATTAGAAAAAGTGGGGGGGGGGATGGATCCAGGCAACTACAGACCTATCAGCTTGACATCAATAGCTGGAAAGATTCTGGAAAAGATATTTATCAAGCAACAAATCTGCAAATATCTAGAGGCAAACAAAGTTATAACAAGAAGCCAAAATGTATTTGTCAAAAACAGAACATGCCAGACAAATTTTATTGCGTTCTTTGACATAATTAGTGGACCAGCAAAATATTGTGGATATAATTTACTTGGACTTCAGTAAGGCATTATTTAACTTGACCACACATATTACTGATAAAATAGAAAAATGTGGGTTAGATAGTATCTCTTTTCAATCAGAATAGAGCTAGAAGGGACCTTGGAGGTCTTCCAGTCCAACCCCCTGCTCAAGCAGGAGGCCCTGGACCATTTCAGACAGGTAGCTGTCCAATTTTTTCTTAAAAACCTCCAGTGATAAAGCACCCACAACTTCTGAGGGCAAGCTGTTCCTGGTTGCCCTCAGCAATTGTCCTCGCTGTTAGGAAGTTTCTTCTTGATTCCAGGTTACTTCTTTTCTTGATTAGTTTCCATTCATTGTTTCTTGTCTTCTAGTGCTTTGGAAAATAAGTGGACCTCCTGCTCTTTGTGGCAGTCCCTCAAATACTTGAATACTGCTATCATCTCACGCCTAGTCCTTCTTTTCTCTTGACTGGCCATACCCAAATCCTGCAACTATTCTTCATAGGTTTTTGTCTCCAGACCCTTAATTATTTTAGTTGCTCTTCTTTGCACTTTTTTTCAAAATCAGTATATTTTTTTATAATTTTGTAATCATCCCAGATGGATTTGTAACTGACTGGCCAACCGCACTTAATGGAATTGCATCTATATGGAGGAAAGTATGCAGTGGGGTACCCAAAGGCTCTGTCATAAAACCAATACTCTTCAGTATCTTCATCAATGACTTAGATGAGGGGATAGAAGGGGAACTCATCAAATTTGCAGACATCAAGCTTTAGAACAAGGCTGTCAAACTCATGGCCCGTGGGCTGGATACATCATGTGCTGGCCACGCCCCTGCCCAGTTTAGCGAAGGGGGGAAAGTCCCGATATGTCACCGTGACGATGTGAGTTTGACACCCCTAATCTAGAAGATAGGCTCAAGATACAGAAGAATCTTGATAGACTTGAACACTGACCCCATCTAACAAAATGAATTTCAGTGTAGAGAAAAGTAACATTTTACATTTAGGTAAGGAAAACCAAATGCGCAAGTATAGAATAGGTAGTACCTGGCTCAACAGTAAGCAACTGCAATAGGGCTCTTTAAGTCCTAGTGGACAATCACTTAAGTATGAGCCAGCAGTGTGCCGCAGCCACCATGAAAGCTACCACAGTCCTAGGCTGCACTAACAGAGGGATAGAATCAAGATCAGGTTATGTGTTAATACCACTTTATAAGGCCTTGGTAAGCTGATCAAGGAGAGAACAAACTGAGAACTAAGGAGAAATTTCCTGACAATTAGAACAATTAATCAACTTGCCTCCAGAATCTGTGGGTGCTCCAAAACTGGAGGTTTTTAAGAAGAGAGTGTACAGCTATTTGTCTGAAATGGTATAGGGCAGCAGTGGCGAACCTATGGCACGTGTGGCAGAAGTGGCACACAGAGCCATTTCTCTGGGCATGCAGAGCCGTCGCCCGTTGCTCTTCCGGGTTGGTCTTGTGTGCATGTGCAGAAGCGCCGGAAACTGGAAGATCATGTAATCTTTCGGTTTCTGGCACGCGGGTGTGCTTGTGCGCTCTCTTGGTCCCGTTTTTGGCACTCGGTGCCAAAACAGTTCACCACCACTGGTATAGGGTTTCCTACCTGAGCATGGGGTTGGACTAGAAGACCTCCAAGATCCCTTCCAACTCTATTGTTCTGTTAAAGAAATCTTAGCCATAGTATGACTGGTAGTCTGATTCTATATATATCCATTTAAGAAGTAAGCTCCACTGAGTTCAATGAGATTTTAAACTGAGGATGTAAGATTACAATATCTATTTACATAAATCTCCACACACATGCATACATTAATACTCTGTGAAAATCTACCCTGAAATTTGTCAAAAGACAACTGAATCATGCCACCCCCTAGTCCTTTTTATTAAACTAGACATAGCACTCCTGCAACCATTCTTTGTATGTTTTAGCTTCCAGTCCCCTAACCATCTTGGTTGTTCTTCTCTGCACTCTTTCCACATCTTTTTTAACATTGTGGCAACCAAAAATGGATCCATTATTCCAAATGTGGCCTTACCAATGCATTATAAAGTGGTATTAACACTTCGGGTGATCTGGATTCTTTGTTTGGGTAACATTATTCTAATTTTTACAGACCAATATAAAGTAACCTAAATCTATATTATCTTCTTGCACTAATGTAGCCTTTTAGTAGCTCCAACAAAGTGTATTCTTCCACCTTTTTTGGTGACATCCCACCCCTTCTCATCTCTTATAAGCAGAATGCTTGGTTTGCTTTGAAGTGTGCATCGAGGGCAAAAAATAATTACTCCCTTAGCTAAGATCTTGCAGTTATTGTTCTGTGCTTGCCTGATTGGGTTTCTTTTTTCTTTTCTTTCTTTTCTGGTTTGTTTCTACCCCCCACTGTCATGTTCTCCTGCTTGATAATGGGAACTGGCATACGGCCTCACTATAATAAGCCATGAGAGTCAAAACATTTATTATGCTGCCCTGATCTTTAAATCGTGTTCAAAGAATATCTCTGGGAGAGAAGGCTTTTAGCAACATGAATACCAGTTGGTTTGAACTATGTAGAAGGAGGCATTAGAGGAACAAACATTGTGGAACAATGCCTTTTTCAAGGATGGCTTCTAAATCAGTTAGAGACAGCTTGAGGTTCAGCCATCGGCATGCAAAAAAGTAAATTGCTAGAAGATTGAGAAGTTACAATGAAAGGTGGGATGCACTGTTGCGAGTTGAAAAATGGGTTCACTGAAAATATACAAGTTCCCTTTGTTGCAACAGCTATTTAGACAAAACCTGAAATTATGCACTACAACAAATTCTTCAGTGTTCATACTGTATTATCTGAAGCCTTAATTATAACAGCTCATTATTTAGATTCTGTGATGTAGCACAAATTGATTTTATGCTGGGGAAATGTAGCCATCCATCACACCGAAAAATCAGTTATTTGGAATATGATGCCAATATTGATTGTCTAGCCAGCATTTTGCAGATACGCTAACAGAGGACGGACACATGCTAAATGCAGATTGATTGTGAGATTTTTAAGGGCAGAATTGCACTTCTAGTCACTGACATGAGGGGGCAAAGATTGTTCTGCCTCTCATCCTGGAGTGATTTAATTCTCCATGACTTTTTTCACACACCACTCTTAACCAAGGGTCTGACAGATTTTCAAGACAATGGGCATATCTGAAATTTTAAAGGCACATGTCATGGACATTTTCACAAAATGGCTGTAATAATACTTGTGACCTGTCAGAAAAGGTAAACTGCTCCTCCCTACTTGAAGCAGACACTTGGCTTCCTCCTCCTCCTCCTCTTGCTCCTTCTCCTCCTCCTCCTTGAAGCAGGTGGTGTATACAGTCTTGGAGGTGCCAAAGTAAGTATCTTTAGGCATAGAGGGAATGGCCTTAAATGACAGGAGGAAGAGCCATTACTAAGGCAATAGTTGGATAAGCTTGAGCCCAGGCCAAGAAAATAATACAACAAACCAACAAAGGGGTTTCAGATAAACCTCTCCCTCCTTCACACAAAGTTAAAGGGTGGGGACAGCACACTCTGATTTTCAAGATTCTGTTACTATAGTTGTTGCAATAAAAGAAGTCCTGACCTTCATGTCATGGGTTTTTTGGTCCATTTACCTCCTAGGATTGATACATAGTACAAAAAGTGCCATTATGAAGAACAAAGTTCTAAGCTATCCTGTGGTTAAATTAACAAGATTTCCAAATGTAAAATAATAGATTAAATTAAGGTTAAGAAGGTGTGACTACTGTCGGAAAACACTTCTGTTGATTTTTTCAACTAAACTTGGGTGTGGCATATATTCTGACCCTGGAAATGAGCGTTTATCTATGGTTACATATTCCTTTCAGTCTCTTGACAGGTATATGAAGGAATGGCTACAAAATGAGATTGTTCCAACAGAGCTGTTTCTGCTGCTTCCATTTTTTTCCCTTTCTCTTTCAATTAGTAATCACCCAATTCAAATTCAGCAGCTTTGGCTGACTATCCATCACAAAGAAGACTAAGATATTATCAAAAACACTGGTTAACAAGCAAACTACTGATAGATTTGCCATGTTGTCTGGCACCAGTAAAGAAGTAAATGTTGGAGCTGCACAATTTGAAATGAAGGCACACCTATGAATTAACTGTGGCACATCCAGACATTCCTTGAAAGACTGAGCTCTTTAAACGAACTGAATACAATAAATTGTCTTGAATTTTCTTTAGAAAGGTATCCTTCCCTGAGCAACATCAGGTTTCAAGTTCTTATCTTAAATGTATTTTTCTTCTTTCTTTCTTTCTGTCTTTCTTTCTTTCTTTC
>JANHFR010002893.1:50769-60811 GCA_032468015.1 Mimophis mahfalensis | reverse complement strand
GCCCCCAACAATCTGGGTCCTCAATTTACCTACCTCGGAAGGATGGAAGGCTGAGTCAACCTTGAGCCTGGTGAGATATGAATCACTTCTTTCTAATCTTTAAGCAAGTTGAATTGTTTGCAGGACTTGTGTAGCTGCTTCAAATGCTCTTCTTGGCTGCCTCTGTACAGTATATATCTATGTGTCTATATGGAGGGATTTGCTTAGCATACGTGATAAGGATGACAGGATATATACAGACACTTAGCTGGATGGCTTAGCTAGAATAAACTGCTCTGAAATACTGAACTAGGATTGGGAGAGCTCCATTTATGTCTTGATTCCATCAGGACACTTAGGGAGTGATGGAAAGCAGTTTCTGAGACAGAACCATCTATATCAATTGTTTCCTAGGAGAGTGGGGAAGCAGGATAAAAAATAAATCAATCTGACAAATTTGGCTGGAGGACTTAGTGGGGTGATCATCCATTTCTTTGAGCCGATGCAGTGTGGCTAAGAATCTACTCTTAAAAAGAAGTGACAAACAGCAAAATAGAAGACTGTGTACTCTTTAGGATTACTAGGATAAACAATAGAGCAGGGAAAGCAAGTAAGGTGTAGTGTTAAGCTGCAGGACTAGGAGTAAAAAGACTCAGGCCCTAGTTAAATCTCAACCACCAATGCTCATTGGATGACTCATGGCTAGCCAAATTGTCACAGGGCTGAGCTCTCTCCCGAGGGAGTTGTAAGGAAAACTAGAAAAGGAGTGGCTGCCTTGAGCTTGACTGAAAGGAGCAAAAAGGTCACACAAGCATGTGGTCATATGTCGTAACAGTTATAAAACAGGTCAGTCATGTGACCAACCTAATTCTATTATCTTTTTTGGTGGCAGTAATTAAACAAGCACCACAGTTGTTAAACAAACTCCACAATCATTATGGAATGGTTCTTTGTTATGGATGCAGTAAAGCAGAAGCAAGCATAAAAGCACAGTAACTGTGGGGTGTGGGATGCTGCAAAGACTGTTAAATGTGGCCATGTTGCTGGGCGCCTGAAAGTTGGGTCACAGGACCATCAAAATATCAAATCTGGATTTTAAGTTCCACTTTTCAGGTTGGTCATAGGTTCAAATGGTCACTAAGCAACCAGTTATAAATTGAGGGCTACCTATATTTTCTTTCATGGAGTCAATTGATTTTTGTAAACAAAAGGTGCTCTAATTAATAATATTTGCATTTCTAATTAAAAGCTGAAGTTCTTTGGCTCAGTATAATTTTCAAACTCAGCATAAGCAGCCAGAAATAATAAGCAAGAATGCATTCAGTGGAGCTTAACCCTAGGTAATTTTGCATAGGATTATATAGTCCTCAGCCACTGACCATCTTGTGAGACTGTATCAATACTGTAGTTATTGCAATCTTTCTATATGTGTGTTATTGTGTGTGTGTTTCTCTGTGAGCCTATTTTCCTATCAACTCTGTGAGCAGTTTAGGACTAAAACTTAGAACTATATTAATAGTTTAGCCATGTCTCGTCCATACAGGACTACTATGAAAAGACTAATTGTTCAGATTGAAAAGCCATGGCACAAAGCATGCCACCTGACCTCCTTGAATCATGAGGACTCTGACACTGAGAAACTTAGAGGACTCAGTTCTTGGTTCAAAAGCCTCTTTAAAACTGTAGTGCCAGCCTGCCCGAGCACTATCAACTGATTCTCATTGTGCAATACTCATTAGACTGGTTGAGGGTTGAACTACATGACTCTGAAGATCCCTTCCAACGTTCTTGGACTACAGAGCTGCTATGGACTATGGCCTCTTCCTGACTTTGACCCTGCACTTATGAAAAGTGAGGATAGATGAGGGAGCGTGGTCTGTCCATCTTTGAGAAGAACAATGAAGAGGAATGTGACAGCACTCTCGAAGTACTCAAAATAATATCATAAGGTGTGTAATTGTCTTTGCTGCCTCAAAGTAGAAGACATGTACTTTGTACTATAATGGTTTTCAATTATGGCAGGGCAGATTTTCATTGAACATTAAGAGCACTTTCTAAAAGTAAGAACAATTTGATACAAAATCAATCACTGGCCAGCACTGGTGATTTCTCCTCTCTGGATGTGTTAATATGAAGTCCTGAGAGCCATCTACTAGGAATAATTGGATTCTTACACTAAGGAGGCATTAATTTGATGGTAACTTCTTTCAGCTCTGTATTTCTATTGGCCATTCCCCATGGTCACACTATTGAGCTTTCCCTTCATTCTTAAGTTGGGCTAATAACAAATGAGAAAACTGGTCTCCTACATTGTCCACATGGGGAAAATAATACCACTGTTTCAGCAATGGGGTGAGAATGACATGAAGTCAACATCATGAGGGCCTGTCCTCAGAAACACTTAGTAAAATGTCTTCCAAAATGCCTTGTGGTAAACGGCCCTATGAGTCAACACTGCTACCTTAGGCATATACCTGCCCTTAACCATCACCTCTCTGTACTTCATCTGATAACAATTTGCTCTTCCAGGGACTCAGTTATCTCTACTGGATCATTCCTGCTTTAAGCGTAGCAAATACTCGTTTCCAAATTACCGGAGAGGTATTAAAGAAACAGAGATTGATTGTAGCTCCTTGAAAATTAAACACTTAAGTAATTAGGGGAGGAACAAAGCTTCTCCCTACTTAACCAAAAAATTCATAAATTCCCCAAAGCATAGAAAAATTGGGTTGCTATACCTTCCACATAATACAGGGTCATAAGTCAGCCAGGTATCTCCAGAGGTGTTGCACTTTCAAAATCACCAACCTGCATTTTTATATAGTGCTATGTTAGCGAAAACTGTCTTTAAAAGGGGTGGGTGAGGGGCGTGTAAGTGTGTGATAAAGTTTACAAACTTGTAATTTGCCTAAATAATTGCAACAAGGAAATCAGGCCAGATTTCTTCCAAGCCAGTTTTCAAAAAGTTTCTCTTAACCTGTATGAAAATAGTATTTTCTAGAAAAATAATTACCTACAAACTTGTGACTAAATGTATTTAAATAAAATTAATCAGTAATGAAATAAGTTCTGTGCTGATGGAGAATAATGAAGACAGGTGAATGAACTGTAATTAAGTTCTAATCTGAACAGCTGGCTTCGTATTTTGCAAGTGAGAATGTACCCAGTTTGAATTCTGGTAACAAGCTGGTTTTTGCTGAAAGCATTAGTGACATATTTGTGAGAAATGCACATTAATAATAAACAAGAAAAGAAAGATGAGGAGTCTCACAGTAAACTAATCATGATATTTATATTGTGTGTATTCATGCACACCCACACACAAACATACATACAGGTGTAGCAATTAAATATTCGAGCCCTCCAACATGTAACAGCACATTTTTGTAAAGGTTGGTCAAACACCAACAAAAAAAATATATTTTAACATGCTTTTGAAAGCCAAAGCTGCAAGGAAAACACTGAGGAATTTAAAAGGAGAGCCTGTTAAAAGAAGCACAAAATCTTATTTTCTTGCTCATTCTCAACATCTAGTACAAAGGCTTTCTCAGGTTCTTTAAGAGTTTTAGACACAATGAAGCAATATGATAGAGATAATGTATATGTTAGTATCTTGCTTAACCAGAATGTGGTTGAAGTGGAACAGCTACAGCCCAATGGGGTATCTGGTGTAAGCTACAATCTGCCTTACAGACCCCAAATCCTCCAACCTTTTCTTTCTATCTCTGCTGCCTTCCAATTACCCTACTTCATGCTACTTTATCGTGGCTTTCTTGCCACTGATATACTGTACATCTTGATTCCTCTGCTTCTCCCATCTCTTCTTGTAAGTCAAGGATTATCTTTATTTAACTTATTATTCATTATTTATCTCTTTGTATTTCAAGTATTGTTATATTTTTTCCTCTGTGTTACCTTGATGTTTTGTTCCCTCCCCTGTTCTGCCTCATTTTCTGTATCACTGCATTTCTTGTTCCCTTTGTGTAACTAACTTGACTCTGGTTCCTTGGTTTCTCCCATCACCTCTATAAGTCTCTACCATAGCGTTTTTTTCAATATTAAATTGTGAGGGAGAGGAAGTCCAGCCATATGAAGGCTGCCATGGTTGAAAAACACAGCTATACCATTATGCAGAGCAGCCAGCCGTCTTGTGATTTTCCCAAAGGAGGAGCTGACTGTAGGACTGAACATCTGAACTTCTTACCTTTAAACCAGAATCAGAACATCTTAAAACATGTTGCAGCTACAATGTATAAAACAGTTTCACATAACTTTGATGTGGATGCTTATTCACATCAGAAACTCCCTGCCCATGGAAACAAAAGATTTTATCAATAATTTAGCCTAGAGAAAATAACTTCTCAAAATACCTCACCAAAATTGCAATGTTGTTTTTTTTTAATTAGCAGAACATTCCAGTTAGTAAGAAGATGGCATTCTGTTTCCAAACCCCAAATACTATAAAGGTATTTTTTAATAAATTAACCACACTGTAGTGATGTCTACTTAAGGGTATTAGTACCTGTTTCAATATCTGTTAAATGAAGCATAAAATCAAAGCCTCCACTCAATGCATTTCTTCCACAGGGAGACCACTGAATAGCTCGGACAGCACCGGTATGGATAAAGTATGATTTCAAACAGCGTCCTTCATCCACAGCATCCCAAACCTGGAACATAGATAGATAGATAGATAGATAGATAGATAGATAGATAGATAGATAGATAGATAGATAGACATTTTCTAAAACATATATAAAATAACCAATAACTTATTTTAGGGTCTACTGGAAGTAGTACTGATTTCTGCCGAACTAGTTTCAATGGGTGACCAGAATGTCATCAGAAAATAACATTCATTCATTCATTCATTTTCAAAATTGCGTTTCAATACATGATAAAATGAGATAATTTGAACAAGAGAGCTAGTTTGGTGCAGTGGCTAAGGCATAAAGATAGGAACCAGGAGACTGTGAGTTCTAGTCCCATCTTAAGCACAAAGTCAGCTGCGTGATCTTGTGCTAGTCATTTTCTTTCAGCTCTAGGAAGGAGGCAGTGGCGAACTAGTTCTGAAAAACCTTGCCAAGAAAAATGCAGGGACTGCTCCAGGCAGTCTCCAGGAATCAGACATGACTGAATAGAAGGGAAGAAATCAAATAGAACTTATGTAGAAAATATGTAGAGTGCAGAATGCTACAATGCACAGATCTTTTTAAATTAATAAAACAATTGACCATTGAGCACTCTGCATTAAGAGAGGTATATGAATTATTGTCTTCAGCATATTCAGTAAATTTATAAAGATGTTCATCCATTCCTTCTTTTCTTATCTGCTGCAACTGAGAGATTTTTTTTAAACATTTCTGTTTCTAGCTTTTTTAGGTTAAAAAATAATGGTTTAAACTGAGGATATTCACTTACATGTGTTGCTTAGAGAAAGTCTACTGTACTGTACTGACATGTATTGATACAAAATTCCAAAGCATTGAAATACTGAGTGGCCATTTCAGTAAGTATAAAGAATACATTATTGTACTCTTGGAAGTTGACATCTAACTCTTTCTCTTATTCATAGAACAAAATGCTTGAAAGAGTAGGGCATATTCCCATGAAGCCAATCTGACATAGAAGACATATTTCTATATTGGCTTAACAGAAAAATCCAACGTTTTCCAAATGTATCAAACAATGTATCTCATAATCTCAGACATTTTGAAGGAGATGGCTCCACAAATTTGCAGGTGATTAGCTTGGAAAAGACTGAAATGATTAATACAAGAAAACAAGGATAATTGTTTTAATAGCCAGGGAAAATTAGATAGATTTAATTCCCACAAAATCTGACTAGACATTAAGAATTACAACCTATAATTATACTTTTGATTTCAAGATAATCAAGATCTTTCGTCCATCAAATGCTATCAGCTTTGTATTCATCATTTTAATAAGAAATGTATCTATAAAATTTATCAGAAAAGTAATATCCTGTTAAAAGGCTAGTACGTAGGTCTCTTTATGAGACATTATATTGATTTCCTTTTTTGTATTAAGCATAATGCTAATATCCTGTGGCAATAAAAATGATGAAAATAACATTCCCGATTACTATCACCTACTTTGCTTTAAAACTTTTTAGTAATTTAGTTTGCTTTAAAACTTTTAGTTATTTAGCTTTCAGGCTCCACAGTGTAATTAATTTTTCAGGAAATTTTAATCTTCAGAATTAGAACTACCAATAAATTAATATCCGAAGAGATATGAGTTGATATGGATCATCATAATTTCAACATTCTTGCATTATTACTTTAAAGCAATTTCTGAAGCTGCAGGGAGGGATTGGAGTTAAAGCACTTAGTGGCAAACTAATTTCAGAATCAGGCCTTATGTCAAAAAAATATGTTTGTAGTATTTGGTACAAACCAAAAATACTGCATTGGGCAAGGAATAAATGTTAGAATAGGCCTTGGTTGGCTGAAGTCTATTGATTCAGTGTAAGCACAATAGGAGCTCATCACCACACAGTAACTTCATGTTTGGCATGTTAACAGACATGCCTTTATTTAATAGTCCTTTTATTAGTCTCCAAAAACAAAATACTTTGTAGGGCAATGAATTACAATGCAATCTCTGAGAATATATTTGAGTTAGTCCTACTATCAATATAGTTTATTTCATCTTATTTGCAGAGAAGCAATAAAACGCTCTTGGAAATAATACTTTTAGAAAGACTGGGTGAGCCTGTCACATTTCAGACTAATGAAGAGTACATCATATCCAGGTGCAATGTGACAGGGCATCCCCTTTTCAGAAAACAGCTGCTTGAGAAAAATGGAAAAGAAAGGTTGTAAATTAGAAGCTCCTCTCTGATGTTTAAATGATCAATTATGAATAGACAATGTCCCTAACAAACTTCATGTTGTACATTTTCTCCTTTGGAAGAAGCAAACAAGCATCTCATTAAAGGGAATTGGGGTTACTTTACATTTTGCTAAATGTGGGTTTCTTTATAATTAAGAGTTGAGATATGGAATGTTTATATGAATGGGATATGTGGGTTCCTTGGTGCTCTCTGAGCTTGGTAGTTTTCTTGCAGCTGTTTCTTTACCAAACTAGGTAACAACATCAGTGCTAATAGGCAATGGGGTCTGCCCTAACTTTACTAGCAGCTTTCCCTTTCAGAATTGATGGAAGTGGTCTTGATGGTTCCTGGTTCTTGATGGTTCATGTCTGGACTGTTGTTTATTGTTAGCTTGTTTGACAGTTCCTTGATTGGAATATTGCTCGCTTCTTGATTGTTGGTCTAATGATAATGAGAGCAGGCTATGTTGTTATTTGGGGTGATTCTCTTCAAAACTGTGGGCATTTGGGATGGAATGAGTCCTATATTGGGTTTGCTTGCAGTTAACATGGTGTTTAAGCTTTCCCCGCTCCCAAAGTAAAGGATATTTGTGAGTGGTTATTTTTAATAAAAGGGAAATGTTCCTTCTTTGTCACGTTAAATTTCAGGTTTTTGTTTACACTAGGTTGTTGGGACCACTTTACGCCTTTTCAATGTAGTTTTGCTTACAGCTAAAAGTTGAGATGTAGAATATTGAGTTTTATATATGTTAATATTATATTAGGTTCTGTTTGGATTTTTTGCTGACACTTGGATTGGAGAAGATATTACTTATTGTTTTTTGCTTAAAGTTAAGAGATGAGTTATGGCATGAAGAGATTTATATTTGGTAATTTAAAAAAGGTGAAGAGATTATGAAGTTGTTTATACTTGTCATGATAAAGATGAGAACTTGTTTTCTTAGAGTTCTTTTTCTTTTCTTTTTTGCACATTTTTCATTTGGCTGTTTTAGTTTGGATTATCTTTTCCTTTTACAACTAAAACTTTTGTTAAAAATTACTATTAAAATATTACCTACCCCATTGAAGATTTAGCTGTGAGAGAATTTTTGTATTTTAATTTCAACTAAAAATATTTGATAGGAAACCAAACTTCTAATACAAAAGGACAAAAATCAGTGTGTTTTATATACAAATGTTTAGTGTGTATCTTTGATAAACATCCTGGAAAACTCCATCCTAGTCAGAGGTGGTATTCAGCCAGTTCCAACCGGTTTCAGAGAACTGGTAGTGATAATATTGACTGATTTGGAGAACCACCTCTGATTGGCTGACACTAGCAAATACCACCTCTGATTGGCCGACAGCATAGCCACAACCTCTAAGCCATGCCCACAGAACCAGCAGTAAAAAAATTTGAATCCCAGTACCGGTCCTAGTGCTTTTCTGGCATTGTCCCTTATATAGCCTATATAGCCTATATAGCCTGCTATATAAGAGAAGTATCTTACATTTCTTAAATATTTTTGCTTTTTATCAAAATATCCATGGTTTTAATTTTTAAAAAAGAAGGCAGGCATACACTGAAAAGCTATATTTGGACTGACGAGATCACAATAATATGTGCCTAGTTCTGGGATGCGCCTTCCCCGAAAACATTGTGATTAGTCTTATTCTAAAACTGCACTTTGAGCTAGCTACATGAAAGCACATTTGAGATTTGGCTGTTTTTTTAAAAAAAGATTTAGCTGCTACTCTTTCCTCCTGTCTATATTTAGTTTGATTATTGCTGTGTGAGTTCTAAGACTTGTAGATAGCTCCACAGTTTCAGCCTAGTCCTGCAGAGTGCACTGTAGTTGCCTAATCACAATGCTAGTACACATTACCAGAGTTATGTTTGCTTTCTGATCATGTTGACAGCTGGAAATCTGGAAAACTCCAAAGCGATATTTATAAATGTGCCTCAAATATTATCCTAATAACTAATACATTTCTCTAAATCTAAAAGCAGCAATTCCAACAACTTTAATTCAGAGTTGGTGAGAAAACTGACTGCTAATTACAGTTAGTCCTCGACTTATGATCAATTAATCCCAATATTTCTGTTTCTAAGTGAGACATTTGTTAAGTGAGTGTTGCCCTATTTTACGACTTTTCTTGCCACCACTGCTAAGTGAATCATTGCAGTTGTTATGTTAGTAACACAGTTGTTAAGTGAACCTGGCTTCACCCTCTGCTTGTCAGAAAGGTACAAAAGGTGATCACATGACCCTAGGACACTACAACTGTCATAAATATGAACCAATTGCCAAGTCTCTGACTTCTGATGTGACCATGGGAATGCTGCAATGGCCATAAGTGTGAAAAATGGGCATAAATCACTTTTTTCAGTGCTGTTGTAACTTAGAATGGTCACTAAATAAACTGTTGTAAGTTAAGGACTGTAATTTGTTTCCTTTTCCTCATTGTACTTGACAATTCAAGGAAGAAATATATTCTCCTCAATTATATTAGAGAGAAGACATAAATATTAGCATTCAGTGTATAGGCAAAATGAAATGGAAAAACTAAAGAAAATTCAACCTGTTTAACAATAAATCGGTGCCCTCGTCACCTCTCACTTGGACTACTGTAACGCTCTCTACATGGGGCTCCCCTTGAGGAGCACCCGGAGCCTCCAGTTGGTGCAAAATGCGGTCGTGCGGGTTGCTATGGGAGTATCTCGATACACCCATGTTACACCTCTCCTGCGCAGACTGCATTGGTTGCCGGTGGTCTTCCAGGTGCACTTCAAGGTATTGGTTATGGTCTTCAAAGCGCTCCATGTCTTAGGGCCAGGGTATCTGCAGGACCATCTTCTGCCACCAGTAGCCTCCCACCGCCAGTTTGCTCCCACAGAGTTGGCCTCCTCAGGGTGCTGTCGGCCAAACAATGTAGGCTGGTGGCCCCCAGTGGGAGGCCCCACCCTATGGAACGAGCTGCCCCCGGAGATCCGGACCATCCTGGACCTAAGATCCTTCCGTCGCACCATGAAGACTGGCTATTTGAGCAAGCTGGGCTAGCCTGAGGAGGGCATGAATTTTATTTTTTTTAATTATGTTTTAAATTTGTTTTGCTAATCTTTAATCAAATTTTGGTTTAATTTAATTTTAATATTTGTATTTTGTGTTTTTAAGATGTTGTAAGCCGCCTTGAGTCCTGCGGGAGTAGGGCAGCATATAAATTT
>JANHFR010002890.1:56552-71961 GCA_032468015.1 Mimophis mahfalensis | reverse complement strand
GAATGAGGGCTGTTGCTGAGCACTTTGTAAGCCTCCCTGAGTCTTTGGAGAAGGGCGGGATATAAATGGGATTAAAACAAAAAACAAAAAAACCCAAATCTTGCAACTGTTCTTCATATGTTTTAGTCTCCAGGTCTTTAATCAGTTGCTCTTCTCTGCACTTTTTGCCACCTCCATGGCAAAAGCAGAGGAAGGATCAGAAATCCAGAAAGGGATTTCTTAAATTGTCTTCAATTCCAACATAGGAGTGAAGCAGCTTGAGGCTGCTATGCAGAAAAGTCCTGTGTATAATGGGTCCAGAACATACCGTATACAGGTTGTTTAAATAATTGCTGCAGCTGCACATAGGGCTATTTTATAAACACTGTCAGCACAGTAAACTGTTTCGAAGGAACAAAGTTAACACATGTGAGTTTAGATTTAAGAGCATCACAGGAAACTGCTTTTGTAACAGAATAGTAAACATAGAATAATATGTTTCTATTTGATTTTCAAGGCCAATACAATATCAGTAGGGTGGGGAAAAGCAAGAAGCATTTTTTGTGGATGCCAAATTGGTCTACTGTAGATACTAGGGAAGAATTCTTGGAATTGGAAGTCCACCCAATTTAAACTTAAAGTTGCTAAGGTTGAGAAACTCTGTACTACAGGAAAAGTCTACCAAGCTGGCAAGCTGCTTCAGGATAAAATGGTAACAAAAGCTTTGTTAAAACATCTGCTAATAAGGAGCTGTTAAAGGCAAAGAGGCCTTACCAGGAAAACATGGGATGGGATTGAAAATGGGATTGAAAAACAGAGCCCCAGAAGTAAATATTTACCTAATACCTACTGATAAGAATATCCACCTCTACAATATAATTCCCACTTCCCAGGTACCTCAAGGAGCATTACAGAACAATGCCTGGGATTGGGCCAGCTGGAATGAAATGACATCAAGGACTATTGAAAATAGCATACATCAATCTTCCATACCCTGATGCCCTGGAGGTATATTGAGCCTACTACAGGGGTTCTTGGATCATGTCTGCATTTTCTAAGGGAGGGAAAATGGTTTCATTCCACACCAAGATCATCCTCTTGGGGCTTTCCTTCTTTAATAAAAAGTGGTGTTCATTTTGCATGGGAGGGGGAAAAAGTAATACATTCCCTTTTTTTTGTCCCAGACTACTGAACCTTTCCACCATTGCTGTCTTAAGACAACATAAATTAAATGAAAAATTAACATTTCTGTGTAGAATTTGGAAGTTTCAGTTTCATTTAATGTGGAAATATTACTTATCAGCATATTTTGTGCTCATCGACTACCTGTAACTGAAATGCATCATCCACACTTGATATTCTCCTAGTTGATACTAGCACCTGATAATTGCCAGCACATAATAAAATAGAGCTATTTTAACAAAATTCTATTTTCCTAAAATTCCTTCTACCAATGCAAAACTGTTCTCTGAAAACTGCATCTTTGTCCATTCATTAAAAAAAAACAAAAACCTATGACTGTCACACTTAAGAGTATAGGTTCTGTAGAAATAATGTATGATATAATAAACTGATCTTTTGGCTCTTTGTCACAATGAGGCACTGCAAAGACCAATGAGAATTGGAAGATGCCTGTGAATTATTCCTGTTTGAATGCCACATGGGGCTGCTACAAAATAAAGAATCTGTTGATCTCCAAACAGCAGTCTTTTCTTTTGAGCCTTGGATCCTCACCCCTGAGAATCAGACTGATTTTTAAGCCAACTATTCGTCTTCTTTCAACTGTTCCCTTGCCAAAGGAAGGAGGGTACAAAATAACCTGTGTTATACACTGGGTGTTCCGGGGACCTTCCCCAGCTACAGCACGAGAAAGAATTTCAGCATAAATGGTCCAATCATTCCATTTGGCTTTACTCCTACAAAGCTATGCCCTATCTCCCTTCTCCCAGGCTCTGTCTACTTAGATGGCCATACAGGAGCTAACTTCATAACACTGAAGGAATTCATCTCATTCTCTCAATTAGCTGCCAGATGTGCTCTTCAAGAATAAAGAACAGTGAAGGACAAGTGCCCTTTTAGTGCCCCCTGCATGCAGGCCATCCATCATCCCATCAAGACCAAGAGGGGAGGCCAATTCCTTTGCTCCAGAATGATAAAGCATGTCACAGCTGTGTTTCAGTCCCTCTCCATTCTGGCATGGAACCTGAAGCTTTTCACCCATCATCCAAGCAGGGTCTTTGATGAGCTACTGTTCCCTGTCCGTGGGAAACTGAAAGGTCTATGCCAGGATCTTCCAGCAATGCTGGGAGCATGAACAGAGGAATTTAGGATTCAATTCAACAAATGAATGGAATGCTGTACTAGGGTTATGACAGATTACCACAAAGCTCTTCCTTAAAGTAATAGTGCATGCTTACCCAAGCAAAAACTTTCATGTGCCTGAAATTAGGTGGCAAAACCAGGATGGGATATGAAAAAGATGAATAAAGGAGCCAGAGTTGAAGACACCAAACTGGCTTAAATTCTATTTCTGACATAGGATTCTTTTTCATCTAGGCTAGTCATTAATCCTCAGCATCAATTTCTCCATCTAAGATCAATGAAGTTTAGCTCACAAAATGCAATTCTTATCATTATGTCATCAACACTCTAAGAATCCTACATGTGTTTATAGCTGCCTCAGACAAAAAATTAGATTAACTTCACTGTGTAAATAGATAAGCAAGAATTCACAAGGAGCTCAAACTAATTCTTGCAGAATAATCAGACAAGAGTACTTTTACATGAGATTTGTAGCAGAAGATACAAAAGGCTCAATCCATTTTAAACAAAACCTATTTGAATCATTAACTACTGCTGACAAATACCTCCACTGAATTGGACATAACCATTTGATACATTGGGGAGATATAAAAATGTGATGTATCATCATTGCAAGGTTATGTGTTGTTGACATAGAAAGGCTGACAATAAGCTAATATCCTAGAACACCAAGGGGTCATTTTACAATAAATTGCTACAAAATATTAAATTACCGTGAAGGAACTCATTCCTGTGTAGCACTAACCAGTACTAGAGAAATCAGAAACCAAATGCTACAACTCTAACCCAACATTTAATTGTATGAGTTTTGTGAAAAGATAGAAAAAGGCACTGGCCTTTTCTCATTTGAGTATCCACATGCCATAATCAGATATAACACTCCGTGCAATTCAATCAATCAATAAGTGAACATACTGGTGGCTTAATAAAAACAATTTTTAATGATGCGTAAGTCTAATAATTCAAATCAACCTAGAAATCCTTTCTTATCTCCTACTAAATTTATTAAGACTTTTCAAGGGACTGTTGTAAGAAAGTAACACTACATACAATCAATCACTTAATCCACACATTCCTAGGCTGAGCACCAACCTGTTTGCAACACTCAGGGATAGATTAGATTCAGCTTTGTAAATGTTTCCTGTAACTGGTTCTTAAACCCTCATTTGTTTCCAGGTGCTAATGTTTTCATGGTGATCAGCTAAAAATCTGATCCTCAGAGACTTACAGTAGTTCATCTAGAAAAGTGAAACCTACAGCTTATTAAAAAAAAATGATGTGATGCTTCTATGGTTCTTCTGTCCACAAACATTTCTGCCTTATGTATTCTTAACAAAGGACTCAAGAAAGCAATCGCTGGTCCGTGTCCTGTTCATCCATTCAGAAGCATTTCTCTTCAGTAACTGCCTAAGGCACAGCAGCTGATCAAAAAAGAAAGGCAGTTTCTAAAAAAAGAGCTAGTAATGCTCACCAATCCTGTACTTGCATGCTTTAATTCAGAGAATATGGTTTCTGTGTGGGTCTATGGGTGCATAGGTGGGGATGTCCGGCTAGTGATATTCAGGTCTAAAACCTCTGGAAATGGCATTAACTTGCTTTTTCAGGAACAGAAGTGCTGTAAAGTCAGCTTTCCCGCATTCTTTCCTTCAATTCTTGGTGGTTGTTACAAGATTTCAGAGGGGGGAAACAAAAGTTATAAATTACTTCCAGGAACCACTTAACTAAGAAGAATTCTTTGCTCTTAGCTTCAAGGGGGAAAAAAAGTTTCCTCCATGCAGAAGTGTTGAAATATTAGTGGAAGGACCACATTTTACACCCAGAGAGAGTTTTACTTTGTTTTCACTTACCTTTTAAGGAGGAAGTGGTTCTCTCCAAGCTTCTCCATTAGATTCCTGGAAGGCAGGAGAGTTGTGCTGCTACAGCAACAACAGCAGCTTCCATGTTCTTGGTGCTTTTGCTAAATTTCCCTCCACCCCCCACTAGGTATTTCATTTAACTTGGGCATTAGCGACATCCCAAATGTTAAAAGATCTGAAGGCATCTGTCCCTGGGGCATACCAATCCCACAGAGAAAGGAGGGGTGGAATATCTTAGCCAAATTCTTTCAAACATGTGCATGAAATCACTTAGGAGAACACACAAAAAGAGGCCGTTAAATGTTCACACTCAAAGCTTCTTTTCCTCTCGTTATGCTGTTGTTGTAACTAATTCCTAGCTATGTAGGAGTCGCATTTTCTAGGGGTCCCTGTTTTGAAGGTTAGATTGCCTCAGCCCTCGTGGTAGGAGTCCTTTGCTGAATAAAAGAACTTCCAAGACGCACAGTGTCTCCGGCTCCTCTTGCTTTTTTGGCTGCGAGACCCAAGGCTATCAGGCAAAAGAATGGATTCCACACACACCCCCTCAGATCGGTCTTCAGAAAAGTGAGCCTGGCAACTGGCTATTACTGTCGTGATGGATTAAGCTGAATTCTCTGTCAATTAAGCCACATGCACAATGCCAAACTAATAATCCAGGGGAAAGTATGCGGAAGAAACAATGCTTTCATTTTATCAGGTGTCTCTATGTGTATGTGCATGCACATGCACACATCCCTATGAGGATATAGCAGAGTTTGGTCTTAATAAACAGATTATCATTTCACATAAAACTTCTCTGGCATCAGGGTTGTTGTTGTTTCTTTTAAAATGCTCCAAGCAACTTGTTAAACTTGACCAGATTGCTCATCACTTCTTTCAGGTCTTTCATTGACAAGAATCATTTAAGGCAGTGGTTCTCAGCCTGTGGGTCGGGACCCTTTTGGGGGTCGAACAACCCAGGGGTCGCCTAAGACCATTGGAAAACACATATTTCAATACAAATACAGATGTATGTGAAAATAATTTTATGGTTGGGGGTCACCACAACATGAGGAACTGTATTAAAGGGTCGCAGCATTAGGAAGGTTGAGAGAACCACTGATTTAAGGAAAATGTTATGTAGGGGCAATGACTCAGAAGCCAGACGTAATCAACGGCAACAACACTTTAATAACTGGTGGAGAACTGGCATGCGGTCGGGGAGCGGTCTGCTCTTAAATACCTTTTAAGCCCGGCCCACTTCCCAATCAGATACCTGGATTTTCCCGCCACGTAGGCCGGGTACACAACAGAAAACAAACAAACCCACGATTGTTGCACAATGTGGTAGAACTAGGATCCAACTGTGTGGATGATACCTTTGTCAAGAGAATTATATACTTCAGTCAATCAGAATAGACCTGGAAGGGAGCCTAGAGGTCTTCTAGTCCAACCCCCTGCTCAACCTTTTGGGTACCAGGGGCCAATTCTGTGAAGAAAGGTTTTTCTGTGGACCAAAGGCAGCAGGGTTTCGTATGCTACTTGCATCCCCATGGCTGGGGTTTCATTTGTTTGCAGGACCCGGTTTCTGGCATGCCATGGCCCAGAACCAGTCCATGGATTGAGGTGGGGGACCCCTGCCCTATACCATTTCAGACAGGTGGCTTTTCAGTCTTTTCTTAAAAACCTGTGTGCTATTGGGATTAGCAGCATAAGGCTTGTATTGTACAAAGCTTCAGGTAGAAGCTATATTTTAGGGTTCACAGTATAGTTCTACCCAATGTCTATGCTGACAGTAAGTAAAGTTTTTTCCCCCGTCATTCTTTTTATCCTCTTTCCTAGTCAGATCAGCAGAAATGTACAACACCCCAGAACACCAGAGAAAGGAAATAGATCACCCCTACAAGCTCTTCCAACAAACTCAATTGTATCAAAAAGTATCTGACCATGCAATGTGCTAGAGTACAACCAACAGAAGCTATGGAAAGGATACAACTATCAAACATCAAAAACATATCAGAAAAAGCCAACATACTATGACAAACACATGGCATCACCTAACACACAAACCAACCAAAACTGTCCAGAACATCTGAAATAAACCAAAAGATCCAGTTCCCAAGAAGAAGAAAAAGACACCTACAATATACAGTGTAAGAATTGTAACAGTCAGAAGATTAGCAGAACACAGCCATGAACACCAATTAGCATTTAGAAGACACAACAAAACCTCCTCAATCTCACAACACATGGACAGACTCAACCACAATTTCAACTGGGAAATTTAGCATTGCAAACCAAGCCAAATCAAATCCAAAAACTTTAGGAAATTCCTAGAAGCTTGCCACTCAGACAAATCAGCCATCAAGAGGCATATAAATAAATCACATTTATAGACCACCCAAACGAGACAATAAAAAAGCCAAGAAACAGACAAAGGGACCTTTCCACATCCTTTCCAGCAGCCTATACCCAGATAAGGAGGGATTACTCCCAGACAAATGATCAGGCATAATACCCTAATCAAGGAATTATCAAGGAGAAAACCATAACACAACCAACATTGACAGGGCAGGCCACTATATATAAATAGGGAGCAAACTTCACACTCATTAGAACAGATGATATTCCCTAGTCAGGTAATGAAATGTCTGCAAGCAACCAAGTTCAGAGAACACCAAGAATTCAACCCTGAACTTATATTGTCTTTTACTGAAATAGAGATGTCTTGGACCAACTTCTCAGGCCTCCTCTCCCCTCTTCCCCTCCACTGCAGCAGTCCAGAGGCTCACCCAGCTAATTCTTCCCACTGTCTGCAAAACATGCCCTCCCCTCCTCAGTTACCCAACAGGTCCCTTGTCCCAACCAGTAAATTCTGCCATCTAGCTAGTGACAAGTGACTCAAGGCAGCAGCTGCGTCAGCTCTTCCTTTACTCTCTCCTTCCTTTCTTGTTGCTCTTCATATTGGGGCCCTGTGCTTGGCCTACTAGGCAAAGCTGCAAACCGAGGGTGAAGATTCAGATTATCCGTGAAGAGCTACACAAAAGATGGCATAGTGTCCTTCTGATTTTAGCCCTTTTGCACATATTCATGACCATAGTAGGCATGGGGTAAGATGTGGGCGCAGAAGAGGAAGCCTCTGTACCTCTGGGCCCCAAGGCAGCTGCCTCCTATTTTGAAAAGGCACTGGTTTGTTTCTAAATCTCCCTGACAAACTATTCAAAACAATCTTCTTCCTGTAATTCTAATGTGAAATGAGAACAGTGCAGAATAGTTTTAGGCAATTGTAGAAATGGGTAAAAGAACCCACAGACACTTCTGGAAAGTTTATTTATTATTTTATTTTATTGGAAAGTTATTGGCCAGTTCAAGGAAGGAGTTCCCATTTGTAAGCTTGGTGTACTTTGTGAAGTCTTATTTACAGACTAAATAACTAGACTTCACAGTGTGAATTTTTGTATTTGGAATGGATGGATTAAGCCTTAATCATACCTTAATCATTAATGTGTTACATGGGACAGAATTCCAAATGCACTCATTGTTTCATGAATTGGCTTTTAAAAACTCCAATTCTTTTAACACTAAATATTGTGCCTGTGTTAAAAGCCAAAGCAATTGGACAATTCCACTAAAAGATAGATTCCACTTGATTATCAAATAATGCTTTCCTTTTCCACAAAAATTCATGGAATGAGGGCTGTTGCTAAACACATTGTAAGCCGCCCTGAGTCTTCAGAAAAGGGCAGGATATAAATGGGATTAAAATAAATAAATAAAATAAATACTGTAATAGACCAATGGATGTTAGCAATCCTAGGAAAAATACAGACAGCAACCATTTGGCCACAAAGACGCTACAGAAAACCTTAACTCTTTTCTGCCATCTAGTGGTTGCTTGAATTTTTACAACATTTTTATGGTAGCACCATTTTAGCAAATCTAAAGTTTTTCCTAATTATCCCAACCTATGGACATATCCCAGAAACCCTTTCTAGCTGCTACAGATATGTCTTCATCACATATCTGCCCCACGTTCTGAAGTTGCTCAAAATTTTTCAAATATTTCAAATATTACGGAGTGGTGAAGATGCTCACCTCCCACTCAGAAAGTTGAGCGTTCCGGAAGGACTTTTCCTTAAAAAAGGGAAAAAAAAGATTGGTCGTATTAAAAAATTAGAATAGGTATAAAATTTAGAAATTGATGAGTATTATTATACATATTTTTACCTAATATATTGAAAGTGAATATCAGAGGTTAAGATCAGAGTTTGAAAAAGGATGTTATTAGGTAGGCTCAAAAATAATGTTATCACTATTAGAAGGATGTAGCACATATGGAATAATTGAAAATGAAGGATTATGTGCTGATACAGTTATGTATAATAACATTAGACCACGTACATTTGATTAATCTAGTAATTCTCGTATTAATACTGCTTTTGTATCAAAATGAATACAAAAGTGAAATGACACTCAGACACCACACCGTTCACGAAATGATATTGATGTACATTTAAAAAAAAACTTTACAAAAAAAAGGAAAGTTGAGAGTTTAATCCTAGGAAGCAGCAGATGCTTCTTAGGGCGCAAGGAAAAAATATCTGTTGCAAACTCCACATGGTGTCAGGGAGGGCATCCAGTCGGTAAACACTCAGTTCCATCTAGTTGCCTTGACTTGCCCCAAATTAAGGGACTGTAGGATTGATAAAAAGGGGGTTTTTTTGTAGCATTTCCCCTTAGGCCAGCTTAGTTCTGCATCTGGTTACAGATGGAAACAATTGGCTGCTTCACGGGCAATTCGAGCACTGAGACTTGTTCTTGTGGCTTGAATCAGCCCTGCTTCCACTTACAGGTTGCTATGGACATGACATGTTCCTTTTCCAATCCTTGAGGGTCCTCTGAAGTACCATTCTGGATTTGCTACGCAGTAGCGCAGGACCATATTGTTCTGGTATATTACAGACACTTTTTTGAAACTGCATTTTCCATTTTTGCACCACAGTAACGTGTTTATGTTTATGTGTTTGCCATTCAGTCCAGTTTCCATCTAGGATGTGTTGTGCTGACTGAACACTCTGTCTCCGTGAGAAGGAGATGTGTAACTGTAGCTGAATTCCAAGACATTCAGGTGTCACAGTGGACTTATTTTTCTAGTGTTCTTACACACCTGCACAAGAACACTAGGTTTCCTATTGTCTGCGCCATAGTTAGTCTAACTCTTGAAAACTGTAAGGGTATCTTCTCTGGCATGTTCTTCTGCTTGCTTTCCAGGTGAGCCTCCACGTACCCTCCAATGTAGAGTACTCATGGGCACCTTCCAGCAGGTAATTTGTTTCGCATGTGAGAAGTGCATCTGGGCTTGGGAAGGGGACCAGTAGGTACCGAGAGGCTTCTCTGTATATTATCTGAAGCAAATGAGCTCCTAAGGAGTGATTATTAGCAGGAAAAGAATGACACAATGAAAGATCCCTGTGCCCAGTGCATGCAACAGTTCAGATTTCCTGCTTTCCAATCCTCTGACATTAAAACATAGGAAGCAGTGTGCAGCACACACACATTACATAAGATTGATTTCCCTGAAGAAGAATAGCAATAACAATAGCACTTAGACTTATATACCACTTTACAGTGCTTTACAGCCCTCTCTAAGCGGTTTTACAGAGTCAGCCTATTGGCCCCAACCATCTGGGTCCTCATTTTACCCACCTTGGAAGGATGGAAGGCTGAGTCAACCTTGAGCCTGGTGGGCTCAAGGTCCATCTCTTTCTTCATGCCGGGCCACCAGAATTGCCTCCTCACTAAGTGTAAAGTCTTTAGGAATCCAAAATGGCCTGCCGATTTGACATCATGGCTTCTCTGGAGGATTAAGGTGCGTAGGGACTTGGGGACATAGAGTTTCACCCCATTCCACGCCAGGTCCTTCGTTTTTGTTAAGATATGTTGGTTGTCATGGAACCAGGGGTCTGCTCTCGACTCGGTTTTCAGTTTCTCAATTAAATAGTTTGCAGATTGGCCTTGCTGGTCGCAGCACTGCCAGTGGGTGATCACTTGGTCCGTGGCTCACGTAGGGGGGATAATGGCGTCTAGTACCTCCTCCTACCTATATTTGTATTGGGGCATACGGGAGAGGACATTTGTTAGAAAATTCCTCCCTGCTGGGATGTGTTTTAGCATGAAGTCAAATCAGTTGAAGTACTGAGCCCAGTGGACCTCCTTGGGTGACAGTTTCCGCATGGCCCTAAGTGGGTTCTAAGGACTTCCAGATTCATGATACATGTTGGCTGCTGATGGAGTGAAATGGAGGTAGGTTTTGCCTGCACCCAGGGCAACTGGTCAGTCTGAGTTCTGTCACCCTGCATATCCTACTATAATCTGCTTTGTTGAACTCTTCAGCCTTATCTTCAAAGCATATGCACATACTCTAAAACAGGGGTCTCCAACCTTGGCAACTGCAATGGAATGGCTAGAGAAATCGAAAAGGACTGAAAAGACAGTTGAGAGTGTGCTTGCAGAAGATGTTTGACAGATTCCTTTGTGTTCTGGATAATGAGTCAAGGAGTGTCCACAAAACAGCCAGGAGATATCACAATTCTGCAGAGTTCTGTAGAGTTCCTAAATGATACTATGCTTGCCATGCAGCCTATGGTTGGGGTGATCTTGCATGTCCATAACACCACAAGTTATTGGAAAGGTATCAACCCAGAGATAGCCCTCATGGTAAGGGCAGCGAAAGATACACATCACAAAATATTAAATCAGGAAAGGACATACGGCCTCTCATTATACAGTATATGAAAATCCCCCATCAAACATATACCAGTAGAATCCATACTCACAAAGACTTCAAATGCCACCACTGGCAAATTGATTGTTATCCCCACAATTGAGCCCAAGATAAGTCTATAGTGGTCATAACTGCAGAACCACAACCTCAATGTTTTGGAAGAGTAACCAGAGGACACCAACATGTGTACATCAATATGCAGTGCAACATGCTGTGAAATTTGTACCATATCCAGAAAGTTTTGAAGTTTCTCTGGGCTGCCCTTCCCTATCTTTCCATTTGAGAACAGACTCCCAATTCACAGTGGAGCCACATCCACATCTTTGTACTTTGTATCACCACCTTCTATGTGGGCAGCGTGTGCTTCCCTTCTTCAGTGAAACCAGATAGTGATTTCACATAATGGTTTCACATAGTGATTTATCCTGTTCTGCAATGACTCTTTTCGATTAAGTTCACATGAAGCAATTTCAAACAATAGTTTATAATATAAACCACATTTGCCTGGGGCCACAAGCAGTACTTATCCCCAAATCATGGGTTGCCCATGAACAAATCACATTACATCTGAGATCCAGAGAGCTGTCTACTCTATTTGTTAATTCAAAAGTTTTGGGATCTCCATCTCTGGAGATTTTAAGAAGAGGCTGGATAGCCATTTTGAGGGGGTGTGTGATTTAAATGGTTTTCCTGCACAGTGCATAGAGTTGGACTAAATTATCTTATGTTCTCGTCTAACCCTGTGATGCTATGGTTTTAATAAGGGGAAACTATCCCAAAGCCAATTCTGTGCAGAACTACCCTTATTTCTCTTGAAGTTTTGTGGGTCACTCAAAGCAAGATTTTACAACTGTTTTACCCAATATGCTTCCAGTTCACCTATCAACTCTTCTTTTCTACATAAGACATTTCATATATATGCTACCATTTTTCCAACTCACATAAAGCAGCTAAGAAATCTAAGTTGACAGGGGAATTCCTCTAACTTCTTTCTCATTGCAGCTCTTGCATTTCATGCGAAAGAGTTAATCAGAGGATCAAGAGATCTTTTTAAAAGGCCTTAATCTACAGCACAAGGTTGAAATGAGGGGAATGGCAGGTGATAGCATCAGAAGGAAACCACTTGCAAAGTGAATCTACAATAAAGTCAATTTGGAGGCATAGTAGTTTCAAGCCATCATCTGAATCAAGAATTCAGTATGCCAAAAAGAGAAGTGAGCAGAGGGGCAGAAGGAAGTTGAAAGATTAAAACTGAACTTGGAGATAAAAACCAGGGAAGGAAGGAGAGATACTGGAAGTATTTGTAGCTAGATTAGGTCAACAGAACCACTGCCTGCATGCAGGGAATATTTCCAGAGACACAAGTGGAAACTTCTACTTTTTAAATTTTCCTCGATCCTACAGACTCAAGAACAGAAGCCAAAATTGAATGCAATTGATTTCAACATTCATGGACCATTTTTTTCAGATATTACCTGCTGTTTGATTATCTATATATATAAAGCAGAGTTTTGTGTGTGTGTGTGTGTGTGTGTGTGTGTGTGTGTGTGTGTGTATACGTATGTATGTATGAACGTCTGTGCCATATATGCTCTTCAATCCGTGGACCAATCTCAACTACTTGGCACGCAGATAACTTACCCCCTGGCAACAACCACTGTGGGGGTCAGACACACCATTGGGGGGGGTCTGTGCCCCCTAAAAAGGGTGCTGAAATACCAACTCCCACCAACACTAACCAGCAAGCGAGAAGAATATGAACTGGCATTCCACAAGGGGCACCAGAGAGCAGCATCAGGCCGCATGTGGCACATGTACAGTACAGGCAATATTTTGAACCAGAGGCAGCAGCCGTCAGGAGGATGCAGTGGCGGAAGGACAGGATTGGGCCAGGTAGGTCCAAGCAGCCATGACTGGTGGCCTAAAAAGCACACAGCACAAAAGAGCAGGTGAGTGACAGCGAGCAAGCAAGTGAGCGATGCAGCTCTGGGGTTGGAGGCGGCAGGAGCGGCGACGGACAACACAGTGGCAGGACAATTATACCCAGGCAAAGCCAGGTAATCAGCTAGTTATTATTAGAACTGAACCTGGTGATGAGTAGAACTTATCTAACTGTAAAAAATACCTGGCAGAACTTCAGAACTTCCATACCATAGCTATGTCTTAGTTTTACTGCTGAAATGTGTGGATTTCTACTGTATCTACTGTATGTTTCAGAACACCTTTTAGTGATTTGTACCAGCCAGCTCCAGTAAGTCCAAAAATTTGGTTCAGTTTCATCAGCAAAAGTATAAATTTGCAATTGAATTGCCCTCTGAGCATCCTTGGCCACGTTTCTTGTCATGCAGAAGCTCTTCTCCCTTACAGCAATAATTATAGTTGGTGATTAAGAATCGGGGTATAAAACTAGTTTGCCCTGTCTGTGTACCCCATGAGAAAAAGCTCTGGTAATGCCCACATTGTGCATGATATGAATCAGAGACTGAATGTTAACTTGCGCTATGCTGACCACATCCTCTGTGAACGGTTGTCAGACAATGCAGTTGGCAGTGTGGCTCTTGGATCATCCAAGTACTACTTGTATTAACAAATCTGCTCCAACACTGATAGGCTGAGAAGAATCTGTCTATTTATAACATTCTGTAACTCTCCAATCTGTCTACTGATAACATTCTATAACTTCTCCATGCTTATGATGGAGAACCAGAGAAAAAAGGATCACATATCCTAACTTGGAGATGGTGAGTTTCTTCATATTACTTTTTAAAGTTAAAATTGTTACATCATTTAAAACTTATTCTTAAGATTAGTTCAATCCATCATCATTCCAAGAAGTCAGAAAGCCAGCATGTTGAGCAGTGAGTTCTGTATATTTGTTCACAAATAATGATTTGGGGAGAAGTCCATATGTAAAGAGAAAAAAATAGTCATGGATTAGACTTAAATTGCTTTAGGAGATCCAGATGTATAATTGTTTCTGCATCATCATAATGAAAACACAACCTGCGTATTTAAAAAAGGTTAAATACCTAACCTGCTACCTTTGGGCTACTTCTTCCTTACCTGGTGATTTCCTGCTATGTGGAGGATTCAGTTCCCAATATACTTGGAAGGCAGCATACTGAGAGAAGCTTTTTAAGGAGGAGGAAATGTCTTTATAATTTACAAAGCCTTTTCTATTATTATTTTTTATAATGGGTTGCCATAATGTGTTGCTATGTGATCTGAGATGCTATGGGTGTCTATGGAGGAGCAGGAGGGGGCAAGAGATGGAACTTGTGTCACAACACAAACTCAACTCTTGTGTACTCCTGTATGACATAGTGGTGGTGGTGGTGGTGGTGATGATGATGATGGTGATGATGATGATGATGATGATGATGATATCCATTTTGTCATGTTGGATTCTTGATGATTCTATGGGCCAGGTCTCTCCACACCTTCCAATCTTGTACTACTTCAGTTTTTCTCTGCTCTGGCTGGTTTCAGCTTTGATGGTGTCCAGCCACCATGTTCTTTGATATCCTGGTTTCCTTTTACCGCTAACTCTTCCAAACATAATTTCCTTCTCCAGTGAATTCTCTCATATGACATGGCCAAAATGAGCGAGACATGGTTTTGTGATTTTGCCTTCTCTGTATGACATAATTCAAATACAACAGGCGTGCAGCTTGAAAAATGACACAGGTGTTGTCATTTTGAAATCATGGTTAAGAATGGACACCTATATTGCTTATGGGCAATTCCATCACTTGTAAGACATACAATCCTTGAAATGTTTAATGTTCTTCAATCCCCATTAGCTTTCCAAAAATTATGTCTCATTTTCTTTATCTCAGCTCTGAACATATAAACTGTGCTCTTGAGAAATAGTAGCTTGAAAACTCACCTGTATTATTTAAAATATTTGATTACTCCAATAAAGCTCTCTCTGGAAATACTTAGACACAATGTATTTAGAACTTTAGAACTGAAGCAGAAGCAAATGTTCAAAACCATACACTACTGCAACAGACTAAAAGAATCTTCTTGCTGGACATCAATTAACCAGTATTTATTCAGAAATTTACTTTAAATTAGATGGCCTGAAATCTGATCTAGCTCAATATCTAGCTTTTTCCAACAATGCTAGCCACAAGTTTCAAGAAAGCCATTCTACTAAATTTTTTTCTTGATTTACAAGAGAAATCAGTCGAGACCAAAAAATAATAAAAATTGCTACAGTTAAGCAAAGATTATGTACTAACAGAGTATATTAAAATATTACTCAAATTAAAAAAGTTACTAGGCGATTAAACCTCAATTAGTATGGCAATGGAGCAGAATCCAGTGGCTCTTCTACAGATCTAAGAGGACATTTAGCTAAAAGAAGAACTTTTCTTCATCTGAACAACCTTAACTGTGAGTTGTTGTTGTTGTTAGTTGCGAAGTCATGTCCGACCCATCGCAACCCCATGCACAACGTTCCTCCAGGCCTTCCTGTCCTCTA
>JANHFR010002890.1:19338-31287 GCA_032468015.1 Mimophis mahfalensis | reverse complement strand
TCTCAAGACGTGGCTCTTCGAGCAGGCAGGCCTGGACTGAGGGGTGGGATTTTAACTGGTTTTAATTGTTCGTTTGGACGTTTTGGATTTAATTTATTTTAATATTTTTATTGTATGTTTTTTAATGACCTGTACACCGCCCTGAGCCCCTCGGGAGAAGGGTGGTATATAAATCAATCAAATAAACAAACAAACAAACAAACAAACGAGATATATTTAGGGTTCTTTTTAAAGCCAGATCCCCACATTTTATCCTTTATAATATTATAAAATGTGTATCTCAAGTTTGCAAGTAGTTTCCAGCATCATCTGTAAAACATTATTAAGACGCTAGGAGGAGGCTGTCCTATCACTGAATTAACAGCATCTGACTTTAAATTTCATTAGGGATAAACAAAATGCATCACAATGCAAATGCATGTCTATATATTTTAAAGAAAAAATAAAGGGATCCTCTTACCTGTGCATTCCTATTACCATTGTATGTATTTTCATTTTCGTAATGAGGGAATGAAAAAGAGTTCCTAGCGGGTGACATACTCCAGCCTTTCTCAGAAGTAGGGTTGCCAGCTCCCTAAGCTGTCAATTGCGAGTGCCGATTTCTCTCCCCGCTTGTCAGTTTTGTTTAGGATATGATGGCGGTTGCTAGGCGACAGGGTCTTTTGGAGTCTTCCGGTCACTACGTATCAAAGCGCCCTCTAATGGCTGGAAATAAAAGCGGAGCTCTTGGAAGGCAGAAAAAAAATACAAAAGCGGCGCGAGGCTGGAAAGGACACAAACCAGCACGCGCCAGCACGCGCTTTATGCGCCTTCACATGAAATAAAGAAAAATCCACCTTTATACGGATGCTTTTAAAGTCGAACCCCCCTTTCCTTCATTTTTACGGCTCATGGTTTAAGCGCACTGAATAGCTCTGAAAGGCCTTTTAACAATTCTCTCCTCTTCTAAACCCCACCGGGATTACTCCGAAGAGTTAGTCCCAGGTGAACGGAAACATTCAGGCAGTGCCTGTCAAACACCCATTTAATAGTTTCGGGGCCCGAGAACAACTTGGGTTAAGGGGAGCGAGCTCCCAAGAGCCGGCAAAGGAGGTGCGAAAAAGGGTCGGGTTGCCGCGCTCGGCCCCCCTGGCCGCTCCCGAGCCGAGAACGGCTGCCCCAAAGCGCCGCCCGCTCAGGATTGGATCGTTAGCGCATGGCGCGCGGCTTGAGCGAGTCCAGCGGGGCCCTGCTGGGGGCCGCCGAAGGAGCGCTTCGAAAGCAAACGGCTTTCCCCTCGCCGCGCGCCACAGCGACTCGCGCGCCTCCCGAGCCTCAGGTACTTCTGGGCCTCGGGAGGGCTGCGCGGCGGAGGCAGCTGCGGTTGCTAGGCAGCGAGGTGTGGGCGGTCCGAGGGGGCGGGGCGGGCTCCTGCATCCCTTTCTGCCCGAGAGCGCGGCTACCGTCGCACCTGAGTCGGTGACTGCCGGCTCCTCGCGGTTTCTCCTGCGCCACGATGGCTGGGGCTGGCAGGCTCCATCCCGCTGAGGGGATAACCAGATGCTGCTGGTGCTGCTGCTGCAGCATCAGCAGCTGCTGCCACCCTGTTGGGATCGGCTGGAGGCGCCTGCCGCTCCTTCTGCTCTGTCTGTCGTTGCTGCTTTGGGCGGGCGCCGCTACCCAGGGGGAGAATCTCCACGCCTGCAAAGAGGTACCCGCGGAGGGACAGGGTGACATCTTACTCTTTCTGCGCTGGGGTGGGGAGGCGCATCTGGGATCAGGTCACAAGTGTGGAATCGGGAGATCCTACCTTGAAATCATCGGCGAAATATCCTTCTATATGCCGCCCTCACACCCCAAAGCTCTCTCCCATCGAAGTAAAGGAAAAGCCACTCTAGCTACGTCCCGTTTCTTTCACTTAGATCTGAATGAGCAAAAACGAAAGCTTTGGCAGATTTTGACTGAGACGGGCATTGGCAAACATTGTAAACATGTGGCTCAAAGTGTTTTGGGTAACTAAGAAATAACACCATTTAGGATCAAATTCTATTTCATGGGCTAACGGTGTGTGTGTGTGTGTGTGTGTGTGTGTGTGTGTGTGTGTTAAACGTGGAAGTAAACTAACTTCATAACACTGTCTCCCTTAAGGGAGACTTCAGAATGAGCAGAATTTGGACGGCCATGAATCAGCAGTGGGGCCGAGTTTCATTAAATCATTACCCCCTGCATTTCATACATGCTGCCTGCTCTTTGTTATCCCCATAGAAATGGACAGGTGTTGATGCTCTCTAAAGACCCACCCATTCTACCTCAAACATAGCTGTTTATAGCATATTTATGGTGACCTGAGCTTTTGCTTAAAGATGGGTTAGCCTTTAAGATACAGCTGTGTTCCTCATCATTTGACAGTCTCTTTGGCCTAAGCAAATGTTCTAAAAGCAACAGCGATACCTGCCTTGGTTAAAGCAAAGGAAATTGCTAGAATATAACTTGCAAAGCAGAAGAGAGAGTTTGTCTTTCAACTGCTGCTTAACTTTATAGTGCATGAATATTTGTTTGGCTGGATCCCACAGCCACTAGGTGCTGTCTGCAATTTACCTTGGGAAATAGACCAAATGTTTGCCTATTTTATTCCTTCAGGTTACGTGGCAGGTTGTCACTGAGTCAGACAGTACTAACTTCCTAGTAGCTTAATATAGCATTACCTTAAGACCTTCTGAGCTTGTTTTTGTTTCTTTTTGAAGGATATAAAGTATGGAAATGTAACTAAATAGAGTAAAATAAAATGGGTTAAAAGGATTATAGTAAAAGATCACCCAGGCACATGAGAGTTAATACCCTTGTATTTGCTTTTGTTATACAAACGATTGTTGCATTCCAGAGGCTGAAATGGGTGAGGCAAGTGACATCTTGCCATATGGTTCACTTTTTAAAATTGCTTTGGGAATGCCACTTTTTTGAATTGATTGAAATATAGTATTTTTTCCTATTGCAGTTTTATGAGTAACTTCTTAGATTTTTTTCAACTCATTACACTGAAAATTGTACCACTTCAAAAGTTATTGCAATTGCCAGAAAGAACTTTATGCCCGTATGAAGCTGAATTTGGTAACCTTTGTCAAGCTAGTGCCCTGCTGTTTTGGAACTTCAATTTCCATAATTCCCAGCCAAAATGCTAACAGCTATGCCAGCTGAAAAATGAAGTCTTACCGTAGCTAAAGGGTAGCTAGTTGAGGAAAGCTTACAGTGAAATCTTATATATACATTATACATATATGTATCTATAAAATATACAGGTTGATCTTTATTTTATTACTGCTTATGCAGTAATCATTTCTTTGTTTTCTGTATTTATTAACAATATTGTAGCTCAAAATAAATGAGCTATAAAATTATGAAGATATGACTTCTTAAATCCTGAACATTTTAAAAATCAATACAAGAACGGGATATAACCACAGAGCATTAACTAAATTTTCAGCAGGCTGTATTATTGATATGAGTGTGAATGTTGCAGTTCCAACTCTTAATGGAAACATGAGTGTAGTGGAAAAAAATCAGGAGTCCAGCAAGTACTGTTAAGCTTTCATCAAAGCTTAACAGTACTTGCTGTTAAAGCACCCAGGTAATGCCACCTTTATGGTAGGTACAAGGAGTTGCCAGGTTTTAATAACCATCCAGATTTTCCTGAAGGCTCACTAGGAGACTATGAAAAAGTTACAATACTAGTTTTTTTCCCCCTTAAAGATATATTGTTTCTGAATCAAGGATATGTATGCATGCATTTGGTTAAGGGACCAACACATGGATGAATTTGTTTTCTTATCATGTAGGCTAAGAAATTAATGTAAATCTTAAGATAATGTGGAATAAATTTCAGAATGATTAGCACTACATATGTCTTTTTGATGGAAAAGTATTCTGAACACTCTTTTTTCTGTACTCTCATGATTACATAACAATAAATATTTGGTTTAACTATGGCATCAAAACTTCTAACAATTTTAATTGTCAAAATGTTTATTTTATTAAAAGTGCTGTTTATTGAAGAAATTTAGTTTCCTCAGAAACAAGTTCTAATTAAATGTTAGAGATTTATTCCAAATCATTTCAGGTTCACATACAAAAATACAATGTGACTCCTATTGAAGGTGAGTCCCTTGGAAGATTACTAGAGCTTTTTCCAAAGAGAATGTTCTTTGGCTCATGGCCAGATGGCTCTATGATCAACTTGGCAATTACATTATGTACTTAGGTTTTCATTTGATAAAAAGACTTTTATTCATTACTTCCTTTTTAACTGGTCAAATAAGATGATTAAAATTAAATACCGAGCAGTGTACTCCAGGTTTGGGTTTTTTTTACCTGCACAACTTTTGATCCACCCAGGTAATGCCACCTTTATGGTAGGTACTAGGAGTTGCCAGGTTTTAATAACTTTCACAGTTTAGGATAGAAAAAAAGGTTTCTTGAAGCCTAGATGGGAGCACTACAGTACTTAGTACTCTTCAACTCTGCCTTCTGCAGCATACCTAGATAAAGAGAATTGGTTCTTATTACTTACCTGTGCTTAGCTTTTATTATTAATGATATATGAATGGTACATAAATATAAATGGAAATGATATAGTTGCTTGTAATGTCCTGGGATACTGAGAAAAGGAAAGTAATAATAAATGCTTTTAAGGACAACACATGTAATTTAAAGATTTCAGGTTATCAGCAAGATTAGTTCTGCCTGAAGCCATGGGATCAGCTAGATGCATTTTGCAAAGGCCCTGATTTCTGGCCAGTGGAAGATTGCTACCAGTGGATTTCTGGCCAGTGGAAGATTGTTTCAGCAGATGGACCTATGTGGGCCACTCCTATCATGCTAAGCATTGTGGGCCAAGAGTAAAAGAAAATGTTTTTTCTGGCAGGTTTAGTTCAGAATAACAGGACCTGAAAGAGCACTTTTTGAAAGAATCACTTAAAGTGGTGAGGAAAATGAAGGGTTACATTGGGTTTTTTTTCTAACTCCTTCCTTATTTAGGATTGTAGCCATGGGACAGCCAAACATTGTTCCAAATCCTATCATAACTGCTCGATTATCTTCAGATAAGAGGGAAAAATAAGAGGTGGGGATAGAGAAAGTAAAGCTTCTAATCCTGTGGTTGCTATTTTAAAAAAAAGATCAAAGGATTTGGGCAATATTCCCTGGGAATGTTGATAGTTACATTTGGAATACATCAGATTAGAAAGTTTTAAAAACAAAACAGACAAAAACAATGGTCTGTTCTTGTCTCTCCAACATCTGGAATATATGGAATTTCATGCTGGCCTAGAAACCAGTTATTGTTGTGCGGAAAATAGAAAGCAGGAGTACTAAGTATGTTCACCATTTTTTGTTGACCACAATATATAAAAGGCAGGATAAAAATATAAGAAGAAAGAAGAAAAAAGAGCCCAGATCATAGGAGCAAGGTGTTCAAACGAATACAATCAAGGCCAGAATTGGAAAATCATTAAATGATTTAAAGTGCAGATTGTGCAAAGAGGCAGAAGAAACAGCAGCTCATTCAAGAAGATAGCACAAACTGATAATAAACAACATACCATAGTCACCAGAATGATTCGGTGGAACATCTATAAAAGTTTTCCTGTGCTAGTAATGAAAACTTGATAGGAACATAGAGTTGAAAAACTATCAGCAGGTTAAAATATTGTGGAATTTCCAAATACAAATTGATAAAGATCTTGGTTCATAATATGCCAGATTTAACTGTGGTTGAAAGGAAGAAAATATGGATAATTGATGTGACAATAGCAGGGAATATACAATAGAATAGAAACTTAAAGCATTGGAGATCATAAAGTACAGATTATCCTCAATTTATGACAAAATTCCATGATCGATTACAAAAGGCAATGCTGCTTGTATCCGCACATATACTACATTGATAGATTATGATGTGCTAGGTTCGTGGGAAGAACTCAATGTGGATGAAGGCTAACACTAGTTAAACAAGTGACAGCTGTGATTTCACATTTTGTTTAAATAATAGGATTACAAAATAGACAAAGTAATAGAAAATGAAGAAACCAAAGTGCTTTAGCTTTAGAATTCCAACAGGCAAGAACTGGAGGAAAGAACAAAAACAAATCTGCAAATAGAAATAGAATGACTGTGGCAAAGGAAAACAAAAATAGTACTACTAGTAATAGGTGCCTTGGATTCAATCCCAAAACATCTGGAGCGCAACTTAAAGACCAATCAACCTCCCTCATTGACAAAATCATTATCAATCAATTGCAAAAGGCAGCTTCATTCGGAATAGTTTACATCCTATGATGGTATCCTTAGAACCGAAGAGAAGAGAAGAGAAGAGAAGAGAAGAGAATTGGCCAAGTGTGATTGGACACACAAGGAATTTGTCTTTGGTGATAAACTCTCAGTGTACATCAAGAAAAAATAAAATACATTCATCAAGAATCGTAAGATACAACACTTAGTGATAGTCATAGGTTACTAATAAGCAATGCAATCACACTAGGAAACAATAAGTATAAATTATAAATATACAAGCAATATGGTTTTAGTCATAAGTGGGAAGAGATAGGTACTAAGAAGGATGAGAAGAGTAACAGTAATACAATTTTAGTAAATAATTTGACAGTGTTGTGGGTATTAGTTGTTTAGCAAAGTGATGGCATTCGGGGAAAAACTGTCCTTGTGCCCTATAGCGTCATTTTGATGGTAGAAGTTGAAACAACTTCTGTAGATATTTTCATAGCCCTCTTTTTGACTTGTGCGGTATACAGGTCCTCAGTGGAAGGCAGGTTGGTAGCAATTGTTTCTGCAGTTCTAATTATCTGTTAAAAGTCTGCATCTGTCTTGTTTGGTTGCAGAGCGAATCATCATCAAACATCAATATCCTCCTATTCAAGGTCCTTGGGAAGGACCCAATAGGATAAAAAGGCCAAATCCTGTCTAATTATCTGATTTGTGCAACCAATCTGTTATAATAGATTATTTAGATTTGTGGATTATACTATAATGAGTAGATGGCATGGGGACTGGAAGGTATGTGATAGTATATGCCACAACCTAAATATAAGAAAAAATTAGAATGGATTATGTTAGTATTTTAATACTGTACATAAATAAACAAATAAATAGGTTGCTTATATTAGCACCTTTGTAATTATAGCCTAGATGAGTGAAAGCTAAGGCAGTTTGTTGAACATTTAAAGAATCTTAGTTGCATTAATTTCTATCCTCATTACTGTTACAGGTTTCTAGAGTAAGGCAATCCATGTAGTCAGATTTACAACCTACAAAGATAAGACACAGAAGGGAAAGTTGATGGGGTGGACCAAGGAAAACAAGGATATCAGTCAACAGTTATTAATATTTAATGGCTCTTCTAATAATTGTGAAGGAGCTGAGGCCCTCAGGCAAGGTTCAGAATAGATGATGTTGTTCTTGCTGACAAGTCAGATAAAGGGGAGGCCCCTGTGGAGCTGGTAGCAATCTCAGCAAGTGGAGATGTCACTTTTTTGCTGTCTTCTGTCCCCTTCAGGTTTTCTAGGAAAAAATGATAGAAGTGATGAGAAATAATAGTAAATTAACAAACAGAAATGTACATGTCTAGGTTCTTCAAAATGTCCATAGGTAAAGCAGAGCAACTATAAAGCTTTCCTTTCAAAACATTCAAGGACTAATTTCCCTTTTTTTGAATTAAAAATATTTTTTAAAAATACTCATTGGTTTTATTTGTTTGTTTCAGTAGGTTGTAGCAGTCTACCTAATCATCCTTCCCTCTGGACATGGCTTTGCAATCCCTAACAGATACATTTAAGATAAATGTATAGTGATAATAAGGTATTAGGATATGTTTAGTATCCTAATAAGTCTCATGATCATTATTTTTAGTATTGATACGTATTGATACATTTTTCTTTTTCTTTTTCTGGAATATAATCTTGATCAAAATAATCTAAGTGTGTTATTTGGCATTTACATCCATTCCCAATAAATGGATGACTTGGGGGTTAATTTTCTCTTGCTTTTAAGAAAAACTTAAAAGTTTTGGGACCTTGGACATCTTTGGAATGTTGAAACAACGCCTTTTTGCAAAATGGCTGCCACACATACACACCTCGTTTTTTAGATGATGGTGATATGAAATTGTTTCCATAACTTTCTCTAGTCAATAAACTCTGTCTTTTTCAGTCTTCCATTTTTTAAAGCAAAGTATTCCGTGACAGTGCCTCTACTTTTTTTCTAAGACTACCTCTTAGGCATTCTTATTATATTATTAAGTATTATATATTAGAAGGGCTGAAAAGTATGTGAAAAAAATTATATAAGATGGTTGCATAATCTATGATGGTGTGATGGCTCAGTGGTTAAAGACACTGAGCTTGTCAGCTTGAAAGCTGACAGCCTGTGTTCAAGGCCCAAGAGCTGCATGGTGGGGTGAGTTCCCATTGAGATAGATATTTTGAAAATACTCTTTTTAGAGTACAGAATAAAGATGGAATAAAACAAAATCTCTAAGCATAAGTTGCAAACAGAGCCCCCCATTAATTTAGAGTAAATTGGAGAAAAGAACTTGTAAGAAATCATTTATAAGTGGTTTATAGATGATAGTGTATGTATGGTAAGCGTGGAAAGAAGCGGAACTAATTGTTTAACAAATATTAGGACTGTGCCAGATGTCTGTTTGCCTACTTAATAGCGAGGAATACAAAGGAAGGTTAGAAGTTCAATAGTCATAAAAGGTCCTATTCTCTGCTTAAGTGCTCTCTATTATAATTAGGACTATGAATGGACACTTGTTATCAGATGTACAGTAAAAACTGCATTTTGTGTTTTAACACAGAAAAGATGTTTTGAGTTCCTATGTGTATTATTTGTAATGTGTACACCTTACTACTGTTTAATATTATCTTAGTATTTTAGATATAAAGGAGGAAAGCTTAAAGACTGTGCTAATATAGAGTGTTCTTATCACTTATTCTAAACCACAGGATGAAAAGTTAATTACAACTTTATGTAGCTTCATGAAGAGAAGGTCGAAAGTTTAACCAACTGATAATAACATTATGTCATTATAGCAGAGGTTAATAAGTGTAGCAACTAGCTTTTAGAGTATGATAGTAAATAGCAAGTAATTATGTTATGCCAGAATGACCAGATGTAGAAGGTATGTCATATTGGACCAATCAAGTTTAAGTATGTATTTTCTAAATATATCCAATCAGAAGTGTGTTTTGAGTAAAAGCCAAACATAATACCATGTATGTATAGCCAATAGTATATCAGTTTATATATTCTTCTTCCTCTATGTTGATAGGTCAATTATGTATAATCAAGCCATGTATGGATTTCCTGTGGTACTTCTTTGTCTCTAAGGTATAAAAGTAAATGTAACACAACGTTTGGAGTCCCAGAATTGCTTTCTTTCTATTGCTTCTGGTATGTTTGCGCAAATAAACCTGTTTTCTGGTCACCATGGAACTCTGTGTGGGTCTCTAAATAAAATAGACACAATATCCATTTCACCATCATTTGTCCCAGCTCCTGCTCACCTAGCAGTTTGAAAGCATGCAAGTGGGAATCAATAGATAGGTACCACTTTGGGTGGGAACCTTACAGTGTTAATGTACCTCGGCATATAGTCATATGGCCACATGACCATGGAAATATCTTTGGACCATGCTGACTCCCTCAGCTAAGAAACAGAAATGAGCACTTCCTCAAGAGTCAGACATGAATGAACAGGGGAAATATTTACCTTTATTATGGTTCCACTTTGCTTGATGGTATTCTAGTCTTCCTTTTTATAAATAATTGAATTATACACAAGCACCTCCTCTTTTTAAATTGATCATAAACATGTAAGGCTAAATCTTAATATGCTTTCTTGAGTTTTGTCTTAGAGTGTTGAGTGAAGCAACTCTATGACTTAGAATTATATTCAAACCAGACCATTATGACTTGTTCAAAGAATCATGATTAGAAAAAATAATAAAGCTGTGGTATTATGTGTGAACGCTGTTATTGTATAAACTAATTCTGATTTTATCAATATTACTTCAAATTCTTGATTCATAAGATAGAACATTCAGGGATCTGTATTTATAATGGGTTTTATTAATCCTACTCCATTCATTGCTTTACCACTTTCTGTATCCACCTACTTCCTCTTGTTTCATTAATGGTGCTGAGTGTTTCTTTCCTAGAAACATATTTTCTCTGATTGTTTTTTATTGGCTGCTTATCCTATGACTTCCTGACTCTTTCTCTTTCAGCAGCCTTTTGCCTTCCACCTCAGGTGTCTTCTGAGTAAATTGTCATTTTACTTCACTTGTATAATTTGTTATTAAATTAGAAGCCTTGGAAGATAAATGAGGACAATTTATCTTCAAGGTCATTCGTTTCCTCTTCAAGTCTAGTCTAGCATAAGTTTGAAAGTAAGTGTATTTTTCTGCTTTATATAATTTCACTATTATTATTATTTTTTGTGTGATAATGGATGCTAATCTGAATCATTTGATGTTGATAAACACATTATGTAGGAATATTTCGGTGTCTCAGTTTTGATGTGTAGTTTCCCATCACAACTGGTTTGTCTTTACCAAGATTAACATACATAAATTTAAAATCAGGGAAGGCAAACTTCCTTAACCTATAACTTTTAACAATGAAACTGAATGATGTAATTTGCAGAATACCCAAAGCCATGCTTTTGTACTGAATCTGTGTGTTGCCCTATGCTTCTCTGTCATTTTCATAAATAAGAGATCAGAAGTATTTCCCCCCCTCAACAATTGCAATTTCTTATTCTCATTTTGAGAAGATAGTAGTCCTGATTGTGAAAGAAAACAGAATTATTAACTACACTCTTTTATAAATTATCATTGGGCAACTAGCTTCTACTATGTGCCAGGAAAAGAGAGAAGTTCTTATATTATATCTGCAGATGATCCGATGTATGGCTTTTAAAAATACTTCACATTGACGTTAATAGTAGCTGAGGGTTGATATTTTCAAAGAATGGTATTACAAAATAAATCATAGCAAAATTAACTATAACTTGATCTGAACTTTGCATAGCCACTGTTAATTTAAAATGGCTGATACACAATTTGTTTTGTTATACTTTATTTTGGCCTTGATCAAATCCAGCTTTTAAATCAAACTCTGATTAAGAGGATGCTATACATGTCATGCAAGCCTTGACAAATGGCTTAGTTAGATTTAAGTGATTATTGGTCTTCCAAGAATTGAGGTGTACTAAAGTGCAAAAGGTACTAAAAGTAGATCCATTTCTGCCTCTGAGTCTTTAATATTATTACCTTGTTCCCTGGCATTTTTTTCTGAAATTTCCTATGAAGACATAGTGGTATGGTGGTGCTGATTCATTGCACAAATGTTTTTGCTAAATTCTATAGAAAAATAAATCCAATATGAAAATAAATGTTAGATATTATAAAAGTTGTCAGCATATTGATAGAAAAAGATGGGTTTGATAGGTCATGTCTGATTGGTGCTTTCAGTCGGTGTTGCCTTTAACCATGCTAAATGCTAACCACATGTTGTCACATTATTAAGTACAGTTAAGCATGGTCTATAAACTGATTGAATTCACACAATATAATAAAACAATAATAAATAACCACATTTTAAAAATGTGTGAATTGGGCCTTTCTCATAACAGAGTACAGAATATGAAACTAGCCATCTTGAGTTAGACATATGTAGAAACCTACCCATTATAATTTGTTCAAACCATGATTAGAAATAATTGTGGCTTATGTGGAATACACTTGATGTTTCTAATCTTGTCACAGCAGTGCTGGAAAAGAAGCAGCAGCAGCAGGCAAGATACATACTGTTAGATCCAAAGATCAGGCGTGGAAATGAGGACTTGGGAAGCCAAGAGTGATTTAACGCAACAGCTCTTTAATACATAGTGAGGTC
>JANHFR010002890.1:0-13486 GCA_032468015.1 Mimophis mahfalensis | reverse complement strand
TAGAGAACAGGAAGGCCTGGAGGAACATTGTGCATGGGGTCGCGATGGGTCGGACACGACTTCGCAACTAACAACAAATGAATGACCAATGGGAACAGAACCTATACCAAGTATTTAGTGAGGTCTGGAGCTCAATACAATATAAGCTATAATAATCTCACAAGGTTGCTGTAGAAAAAATAGGAGGCAGAGCAGTATTGGGTGTGTTCACCACCTTTAGTTATGTTGGGTATAAACAATAATAATGGGGAGATAAAATTTAAACATAAACAAAAGTGGTCCCTTTTCACTATTACTGTTGTTTTTATAAAGCTCTATCATGTCCCATGCAGATAAAATAAGTCTCAAATATACTGTATATGTATGTATGAATTTGATAAAGGGTTTACTATTGCATTAAATTCCCTTTGTGTTTTGTCATACAGTTATGATCAATTTTCCAGCTAACTGTATTTGCCTTCAGTGTTAGCTTTAAACTCCTGCATAAACATCCCTTCCTGGCCTCTGTTGGGAAGGTATTGTTTTTCAAGGTGATTAGCTGCAGAGAACACCTCGCCCATGTAACAGCTGTTCTTCCATATGGATGTACACAGCAAGGTCCAAGAAATAAGATTAAACCCGGTTAGAAAATATATTTGGAGAGCAAGGGTGCTGGCTTGATCGATCCTCATAAAATTCACATCTTGGGGAAAATAGTATTTACTTAGAGCTATCTTTTATTGTTGTTGCTCTTTCACTTAAAGCTGCTTTGTGTGTTCCAAACAGACCTAGATTAATCTTTAAATTGGGAGGCTCCCCACTCTGCTAGCTTAGAAACCAAGTGTTCTCTGGACAATATACGGTAGTTCTATAGTGCTTTTATTTAACAAGAAATTTAAAGCTTAGTTTTTATCTTCTAAGAACTGTGTGGACTATTGGAAAGAGAGAGGCATCCTGGGATGGCTTTAATTAGGGTTGGTGGTGATGGTGGTGGGAATCTTATCCTAGCCAGTCATCTCAAAGTCTCTCAAAGAGCTCAAAGGAGGCTGGAGATGGATTCAGTACTGAGGGATGCTATGTACTGTAGTTCAGTTTACATAGATTGGCTATTCCTGCCTTACAATGTCTTGCCTATAGATTTTTTTTTCACAGAACTAGGATCAGTCTGAAGTAAGGGCAGCTGCACAGGTGACAGATGCAGTCTTAGCATGCTTTCCATGTGGAGGTAATCGTGCATTCAGATGGTGATGGTTGTTATGCCTGAAGTCATTCATTGGCACGGCTATATGTTTGCTTTCTGTTGAATCAGAAGTTAGACAACTTGACCTTATAACCATTATTGCATTTGAGCAAGGTAATTATTAAAACTTCCTGGATAGTGAAAGGTTTCAGTCCCATGTTAGGATTATATTAAAACATAGAATATAAAAATAGCCGTGTAATTTAACTACATCCAATCTGCAGTTACAGTAATTAAACCCCAAACTGCTCACCATCAAACCCATTTGTACATTTCCTCTGATTCTACCCATGGATGTAATAAAGCTTTCAGGCTATTTGTAGCTTGGTTAGCCAAGCTTAGCATAACATGCCCACATTTTATAGTCAGAAGAAATAATACATATGCAGAACAATCTGTAAAATCTCTGTTGCAGAAATTCAGTAATAGGTCTATTTGGCCAGTAAAACCATAGAAATATAGTACAGTACTTAAAAGGACCCAGCTCATTTCCTAGTCCTTCTTCTCTGCCCCCCAGTTAACAATTTACAGTATGTTGGCAAGGAAGTAGAAGGCATTTTTATATAGCAATAGCAGACTTATATACCACCCCATGGTGCTTTATAGTGCTCTTTGGGTGGTTTATGCAGTCAGCATATTGTCCTCAACAATCTGGGTCCTCATTTTACCAACCTCGAAAGAATGGAAGGCTGAGTCAACCTTGAGCCAGTCAGGATCAAACTTCAGACTGTGGGCAGAATTAGCCTGCAATACGGCATTCTAACCACTGTACTACCAGGACTCTGCATTTATAGTGTACAGTGCATCTATGCACTTGCATTGCCTTTCATGCTCAATTGAAGTTGTTTAGATTAGAATACTCTGCTGAATGACACACATATACTTTGAGTGTTCATCCATTTAGAATACTAAAGAAATATAGTTTTATTTCTTTCTCAGGAAAACTCCACATCTGGGTTCTCAGGGAAGTGTTTCATGAACAACTTGCATTGTTATGTTAATCTATATTGTACTAGAATAAACATAATTTTGCTTAGTGAAATATTTAGGTCTTAAAGGGACCAATGCAAATTAAAATAGCAGTAAAGAGAGGCACTTACAAGCACATATGATATTAAAATAAACCTTTTGGTCCTAGATCTTCAATGTTATCTTTTTCAAGTTGGGTTTTCATAGGTTAGAAACTTTTCTTGTATCATCTTGAATCAGAAATGACATAACTTTCTGAATATGTATGAGAGAAACAGAAAGAAAGTTGGGTGACATTATCCAATTACCAGTAATATATTTGTTGAATTTGCCAGTAATGCCCAAACTCACAGAAACCCTTGCATGGTTGGTAGCAATTCACTTTTCAATGTATGTTGATTCTTTTACCCACACATACTGACAAATATTTACAGTACTATGCTTACTCTTTACACACCAGATTTGGCTTCTTTTTTTTTGGCCTAGGGATTGGCTAGGTTGCTTGCTGTAAAATCCAGCATTACTGCCAGACAATAGGCATATGTAAGATTAGACATGGAGCAAAGGTCTGAAGTTGGGCTGATGATATTATGCCCTACTGCTGCATGAGGAGATCATAGCTTTGGAATCTGGATTGCTGCAGTTCATAGTATGGTCAGTAGCATAATCTGTTGTTGATTAATAAGCATATTAGGATAGGTAGTTGTGTGTAATAGGGCTAGAGGTCTGGTCTTTAACATTCAGAAAACCACTAGATGGCAACCATAAGTTAATTTTGTATAGCTCTTGACTATGTATAGCTGTCCTCTCTAACCCTCCCCCTCAAATCCAGGGTTTGTAGCTATGGCCTGCAAGAAAATGCCTGATGCAAAGTGATTGTGGTTTAATCTTCAAAATGCTATAAAACTGCAGTTTTTCCTGCTTTGGCTAAATGGCTACCTCCATAGAAACCATCACACATTTACAAGTGTTTTAGTTCATGAAATGATAAATCTCTAGGAATTGAAACTGGGCCATGATACATTTTGTATGCTATTTTCACATCACAAGTATGATTTGAAATCTCTTGGAGAGTTGGATTCTTTTTTCTTTTTTCTTTACCCTTGCTGTAGTTTATAGATTTTAAAATAATAAAGTTCTCTTGTGTCTTGCAGAGAAACAATTTTCTGAAATAAGAAAAAAATGGACTGTCATCTAGACTAAATGCACACCCTGTTATTTGCTCTGTCTTTTTTTCCCCTCTTCCAGTCTGAATACCATTATGAATACACAGCATGTGACAGCCTGGGCTCCAGATGGAGAGTTGCTGTGCCCCACACCCCAGGACTCTGCACTGGCCTGCCAGATCCCATCAAAGGCACAGAATGCTGTAAGTCATGACTGCTCCCACCCATCTTTCTTGTTCGCCTCTGATTTCTTTCTTTTGACATTTCAAACATTATCAGAAGAAGAGACAAAGCTTCCTCTACGCCACAAGATACTTTGTTCAAGAGCAGGGATAACACTGTCATTTCAGTAGAATTGTGTAACTATTTCTTCGCTTGGATGTAGTCTTATTCCCCAATTCCAATAATATTTGAAGATTCAAAAGGGAGAAATTTAAATTTGCAACTGACCTAGATTATCTCTGTCATATTTTCCTTCTGACCAGAGAGATATCTGAAATAAAAGTATTTCAGAAATGTAAAATGTTATGTTGTATATAAGGCAGCTCATCAGTAAAGAATCCTTAAATTGTGACTAAACTATAATTAGGACTACCGCATTAGATATTAATTTGTCATAATCAAGGGGACTATGAATATGTTTAAAGAATTGTAAGCTTGTTGTGCATGTGCTTCTAAAAATCGATAAAGGCAAATAGAAGAGATATTCTATATCCACCCACACAAGAAAGTACAACTTTTACTTAGAAGTATAATTTTGATTTAAATTTAACTATTAAATTGTTCATTTTTATTCCAATAGTACAGAATTATTTATAGCACAGTGATAGCAAATGAGACCTAAAAATTGAAACCAGTATATTTGTACACAGCTCTTTTTGTTCTTTCTATTACATTCCATACATACTATTATTTCCAGTGTTACTATCAATAGTTAGGAGTAATAGTATCTTTAGAAACATACATCCCACTTCTAACAGATAATGATTTCATACGGTGTCATCAAGTTGTTTCAACTGATTTCCATCTTGAACTATCTACTGTATGTAGTATCAACATAGATCTGCCAAGAATATTCCAGTCATCTGTTTGATCCTTTTAATCTATTTTATCTTTCCCTGTCTTCCCCTTCTTCTACTTCCCTCAATCTTGCCATGCATCATTATTTTTTATAGTCTATCATTCTATCAATCATATGCCTAAAGGGTTTCTGGAGCTAGCATATTAATGAGCAATAGCCTACTCTGGCATTGTTAACTCTGAATTTTATAAAGAAGAGCAGGACATAAATATTTAAATAGCACAAAATATCAGATGGATCTTCCCACCCACTTTTAGATCATTCAGTTGCTCTTTTTAAAGTTCATAGGGAAATGATATAAAAGGAATTAGGGTGCCCAAATTTCCATCTCCATTTAGGCAAAGGAATCATCACCATACTGTTTTGTGTTGTTTTCCCTTTAATTTCAATAAGTTACAGGTAGCCCCCAACTTACAACAGTTTGTTTAGTGACCGTTCAAAGTTACTATGGCACTGAAAAAAGTGACACCATCATTTTTCACAGTTATGACCTCTGCAGCATCCCCATGATCATGTGATAAAAATTCAGATGCGTGGTAACTGGTTCATATTTATGACCGTTGCTATATCCCAAGGTCATGTGATCACCTTTTGTGATCTTCTGACAAGCAAAGTCAATAGGGAAGCCAGATTCACATAGCAACCAGGTTACTAACTTATCAACTGCAGCAATTCATTTAACAACTGTGGCAAGAAAATTTGTAAAACGGGGCAAAACTCACTTAAAAAATGTCTCACTTAACATAAATTTTTGACTCAATTGTAGGTAAAAGTTGATGACTAGCTGTACTACGAACTTAAATTTGTATATACAGGGCCTTGACATCTGAAATATTATGGATGCATTTTAATCATAGAAATAGCCTTTTACTTGTGTTGAACCTGATTCAAAGTCTTAATATCTATAATGTTTCATACAAAAGACAAAGGCTATGGCATGGTGCAGAATTGTTTTGTTTTCACTTATCCATTCCTGCTAAGCATGTGTGGGAGTGTGCGTGTGTGGGGGGGGGCAACATGTGTGGAGCTCATGGTGGGCATTAAAAAAAAAATGCCTACCTTCCTCTCATACTTTCATGGACATGGTTTACCCACTTTCCTTCTTAGGAGAATATTTGGAAGAATAAATAATATTTGGAACAAAAGGTCATTTTAATCTACAAATAAGGTTCAATAGAATGTATTAAAAAGCTCTTAAAACATTTTTAACTCTCTTAATTATATTAAATATGGCACACCTACATGTAGCCTTGACCATCTCCTTATTTATTTGAGAGACAAAAACAACCTGCATGTTTTTGATAGCTCTACATTACTATCCATAAGCCAACTTGCTTCAGCTCAGTTAACTTCTGTGGATATAAGCCCCAAAGTTCTCCCAAGCTATTGTTTGAGACCTGATCCAAATGCCAAAATAAGGACTTCTTGCTACATAACGAAAACATTGGAAACCATAAACTTGTGAACTCTTCTTTTTCATAAGCTATGGATAAGTTATCAAGTTTTCGCTTTGAAAAAAGCAAACATCATGCCAAGATTTTTAATAATGTATTCACTATCACTTCTCCTAATTGTTTGATGGGATTTTAATATATATTATTTTTCAGGATAAGCTAGCAAATAATTTTGATTTTGTGGACTGCAACTCGGTTTTTGGGTTTCAGATATCCTAGGACCACATTGTAATTAACAGTAGTGCTCTAAGTTGTTAAAAATTAGAAATTAAAATTTCTGCTTTCTCTACTCTGCTAAGCTCTTTTCACTGTATGATTAAGTATGGGCTGATAAGTGTGAATTCAGATAATATGAGCTTTAACCTGTAGTTTATGGCTTACAGTTAGTTACATGTGAATCTAGTCCTTTTGGCTTATCTAGCAAATCATGGTTAAAACATAAGGGTTGAACTGTATGAACATGAGATTCATCATAGTTTACCCATGTACATGGGAAAAAATAGCTTGTCTTTATGTAAAACAAATTCTTATATTAAAGTTTGATATCCATTTTTTAAAAAGGTCCACTGACTTAATGGAACTTATTTCCAGATATGGAAACTTTTGGATGGGCTGGCTGGTCACGTGGAACAACCTTTAGTGTCTTTAATTCTGTGTGTGTGTGAGAGAGAGAGAGAGCCGAGGGGGGTGGGAGAGCTTTATTTCAGTTATGTTTTGGTGCTAAGTATCTAATGAAAACTTGTATGCAATGAAAATATAAAATGTAGCTAACAAACACTTCTGTCTTTCATTTTATCTAACAAAACAATTAGTCTTGTCAGGTGTTAACTCAAGCTCAAAGATATTATAAGAAAGTGTCATTCCACAAAGTCATCTGTAATAGTTTCACTGAAGCTACCTGTGTTGGTCTGGATTCATCTTTCACCCTGACTTTGTTTCGGTGGTTTTCTTTATTCCAGCATTTTCTTGCAAAGCAGGTGAATTCTTGGATATGAAAGAACAGTCTTGCAAGCCATGTGCAGAGGGCACTTATTCTCTTGGGACTGGTGTGAGGTTCGATGAATGGGATGAGTTGCCCCATGGATTTGCCAACATAGCAACCAATTTTGAAATTGATTACAGTCTCTTGGAGTCCTTGGGAAACTGCACCAAGTGAGTGAACATGTGGTTATTAATGCTGGGATAGATCTGTTTTCAAAGTCAACCTATATGCAAGCCAGTGACCTCAGGGCTGCAGATTCTACAGCTTGACAGCATTTGGAGTAGGAGTGTTTATGAAACATTGCAGCTAATTTATTTCTAAGCATGGGAGCTTGGAATAACATTATCTCCTTTATATATTACCACCAGCGCTTTGATTCTTCCGCTCTGGATTGAATTCCTAGATTTTGTCCAAAGATTAGTGCCTTCTTTACTTGAAAGTAATAGGGGGAGAAACTGAAAACAAGCAAGGTGAGCACCTGCCAGTTCAAAGAGAGACAATGACTGGCCCCAGCTAGTTTCATGCCTAGAGTGGGGCTGAAACTCATGGTCTCTTGGTTTCTAGCCTGGCAATCACTACACCAAATCATCTCTCAGTAGTTATTTACCTTTATGCTGTTTATATGAAAAACGGGTCTAGTAGAAATTTCTTTCTTTCTTTCTTTTTTTTTTTTTGCTATTTCCATGGCAGTGGTGTGGGGATAGGGGTGGTACAGGGATTTCTTCTACACCTTTAAAATATTTCTTTTTCCTCCTTTTTGATATCTTTCTGAATTAAATTGTTACATCTGTTTAATGTAATTAATAAAATTATCAAGTGGGGGGGGGGGAGAAACTAGCCCAATAAATGCTTTAAAGCAGTTATTTTCAACTTTGTGCCTTCTAAGCATGCAGACATCTGCATCTGCCATACTTCAGACTGGACCAGGGCTTTCCAGTATAATCAGTTAAGCAAAAAGAAAGGTACCTATATCCCTTTTCCATGACTGTATTACATTGAACACACACAGTCCTGAATTGGTACGCTTTGGCCTTCAGGTGTCTTTATCCTTATATGCATATAGTAGAAATTAGTGGATAGATTATATGATGTTCATTATGAAATTAGTATAATATCAATATAGCTCAACTACTGTAGGTGTGCAGCTTTTTTGTTATATAACCATGTTTTCAATTTAACCTGATACAAACGAATTACAATTAATCATTCATAAATATTATTCCATTTTCTGTGGAAATACAAGATCTGGCATTTGAATGTGTAACTTCTCCAGTCCAAATGTACCTCTCTTGTAATGTCTTGGGAATACCTGTTTGCTGGTGATGTGCAGTAGTACTCTCAAAACTTCTGGGCTCTTTCTTCTGTTCCAGGTCAACTTGGGTTCCTAAGGGAGATTATATTGCCTCCAACACCGATGAGTGCATAGCTACTCTGATGTATGCGGTTAACCTCAAACAATCTGGGACCGTCTCCTTTGACTACATCTACCCAGACAGCAACATTGTCTTTGAATTCTATGTATGTTTCTTGCAATTAAATTTTCAATTATGTGCTGCCTTTCAAAAACTAATCACTGTTTTCCAGAATTTTCATTCCATGTGATCTGGTATCTCCTCCCAGGTTGAATAAAACTGTTTCTATTTTATTTAAACCAGACACACTAAAATTCATGTCCAGTAATCTGTTTATTAGCACCTTCCAGATATTCTTTCTTTCTTGAATTGCATTTGCTCATGAATTTTGGTAATGATCATGTTCTGGTGAGCTTTCAAAACAGGGTGATAGCTTTGTGTGCTCCCTGAAGAAACAACTTTGTTATTTTGGCACTTCTTTCCATAACTATAATAATGTTACAACCAAGAAGACTTTTCCAATATTTATTTCTAGTCCAGAACCTGTTGCTGGCATGTTCTTCAAAATGCACTTTTGATGACTTTGCAAGTCTAGATTATATTGAAATGCATTTAAGTATTGTTTTAATTAATATTGGTGGCTCATTATATCAAAAGTAGTAGTAATAGAAAAGATTCCCATGGATCAATAAAATGGACATTGAAAGAGTCCAACTCACATATTACAATCTAAATAAAGTAGTCAAGGTGTGATAGAATCAGTCTGAACACTTTAAGCACTGTAGTTTTTTTTAGTAATCAAGAAAAAATACTGTATTTCAATGTGCAGCCTTAAATATATACATTTTTAGAGACTGAGCTATAAATGTCAAATTGGTAACCAGTATTAATTTAATATTAAAGTATGTAAAATGTTACATTATTTCTTAATGTTCTTACACATGATCTTGGGGGAATTGTACATATTCCATAGGATTTTTAGGATTCTTTGAAAGGTACTGCAGTTCTAAAAAGTTAGTCAACCTCTGAAATATCATTAGTTCTACAAACTTGTAAAAAGAAGTTTCCATCTGGCATCAAAAGTAGAGCATATGTTCAAATTGTGTTTAATTGTGTCACTTTAAATAGGTGCTATGGAGAATCCAATAAATCTCTATTCCTGTGAACAGAAATGGCACCCTTATCTGCATCTTCATTTATTGTAGGTTCAGAATGACCAGTGTCAACCAACTGTGGAGGACTCTCGATGGATGAGAACTACAGAGAGAGGTTGGGAGAAGCACAGTGTAAGTATGCAATGTTTTGAAACTTAAAACTGCAGCTAGCAGTAACTTGAGGAAGGAAAAATATGCGAATCACAGGGAACTAGCACTGCATTTCAATATACATATTATCTGAACATTTTAACTAGATATTTAATATCTATAGGTGGAGCTGAGTCGTGGCAACAATGTCTTGTACTGGAAAACAACAGCTTTCTCTGTTTGGTCCAAAACCCCCAAACCTGTGTTGGTGAAAAACATTGGGATTACAGGTATGTGTTTTGTCAGTACATGCACTGAATCTCATGAAATGGTGAGGACCAGGATTATGACAGGCTCAGATAGCTTCTCTGCTCCCCTTGAACAGAGCAAAACTCACTATCTTCTGTTCTAGAAGAAGGTGGCTCAGAGAGAGACAAGTACTTTGAAGACTTCTCCAATCAACCATGTCTATATTCCATATTTTCTCTCCTCAGAAAGTTTTGATGTGGTCAGGGCAGAATCGCAATTGCAGATGTACAGTTTTTGCTACAAATTGTGACAGATTGGTGGGGGGACTTGGAAATAGGAGATGGAACTTTATGAGAGGGACTTCATTTGAAACTGATTGATTGGTTATCTGTGTGAAATTAGTCCCATGGGTCAGAAAGGTATTGCCTATCTCTAGTTTAGTTCATAGTGCAAGTTGCTGCTGGTGGCATTCAAAGGATTATTCTTCTTGCTGCAAACTTGTTTCCCTTCTTTTTCCCCTATGTTCCCTAGGTGTGGCTTATACTTCTGAATGCTTTCCTTGTAAAGCAGGCACCTACACAGCCAAATCTGGTTCTTCCTTCTGTCAGCAGTGCCCAGCAAATTCTTTTTCTTCCAAAGGAGCTACTGCCTGCCAGCAGTGTGAGCCAGCAAATTACTCAGGTAATATGTTCTATGCCTCAGCCATTTCTTTGATGTGTAGTTGATTTTTTGTACTTGTTAAGCAAGTTATCCCACAATTCCAGTCATGATAGGTTTAGATGTATAAATTGTCATTTTACATCATCCCCTTTTTACTTTTTAACTTCACTGCACATGCTCTGTACAAACTGAAAATCAGGTATCATTCTCTTTTATATTTCTAATCCATTTTTGTCTGTTTTTGCCATACCCTTGCCCTAAACTCTACAATATTGCATGCTTGATTTTGTTTCAGCTTCACTTTGTTGGCAGCGTCTCTTCAGCAGCAGCACAAAAGTAGGCATGGAAATGCCTTTTTTTCTAACAAGTTTTCTAACAGAAGAGAGTCACAGAGATCATGGCAGTGATGTTACTGGAAGGCCTAGGATTTGAAGCCTCTTTAAATAATTTGAGTGGGGGAATGTTCTTGGGTTTAACAACAAGAGCAAAAAGAAATTATAGCCTTAAGAAACCTATAATTACTTCTTGTGTTTGAAATATTGTAGAAAATGTTGCTGCTGAATTTTGATAATATGGTCTTGGGGGACAACAAAAAAGGAACAGAAAGACTGCAAGCAGTAATTTAACATACCTGATTTACTAGTTCCTTTCAGCTTCCTCTGGCACTTTTCAAACTTCCAAAGTTCAGAAGAAAAAGAAAAACAACAAAAATTGAAATATTTGCTCTGTGCTTTTGCTAACACAAACACTAGGATATACAGTACTGTATTGTTGGAATTCTTCCTGCCATATTGATTAAAAGACAGCAGAAACTTTGTTCAAATCAGAGTCTCCTTTACAACGAATTGGTTCAGCCCTCTTTGAAACCTTGATGACAGAGAATTAGAAATTTTAGAAGAGTCCACAATTTTTATAAGCTTGTTTATTTGTACTTAGCCTTTTCACTGGCAATTTTGAAAGTTGGAGAACAGAGACGGGAAGAGAAGGAAAATAGAAGATGGACCATCTAAATTTGGGAGTACTTTTTAAAAAGACTTGCATTGTATGTTCACTCCATACCATTCTCATAATTTAATGAGATTATAATTCTATACAAAATTCTACTGTTTGCTATAACTGGTTGTGAAATATGGCATGGTAGCCCTAGGAGACCTCTATATGGAAGCATGCTGGGTCTTTTTTAGATGTGGTGGATTCTTGGAAAAGGATAGCGGATTCAGTGTGAACCAACTTCTAGCTGTATGGAATATTTTAACCCACGGAGCAAACTATATGAAATATGAAACTTCAAGGATTTTTAGCCTCAACTTCATCCCTTTAATTATTCCTGAGCAGTAGCTAGGCTGACTGGGTATAATAATTGTAATCGAAGGACATTTGAAGACTGAGAAAATCTGCCTTACTCTCAAATATATTGTTGTTGTTGAGGATGATGCCACATTAATCCACCAGTGACTTGAGATAACTATCATTGATGTCATGCTTGAAGAGTGTGTGTGTGTGTGTGTTTGTGAGTGTGTGTGTCTGTGTGTATACAATATATATAGTTTTATAGTTTTTATAGCTTATTGCTGAAAATTTTCCTGAGTCTCTCATGTCTGCATGCATTTAATGGCTGTTTCTCTTGCAATAAAGAACCAGGTTCTTCCTCCTGCAAGTCTCGCCCAGCCTGTACAGATAAGGATTATTTTTATACCCACACTACCTGCGATACAAATGGGGAGGTAGGCAACCTCTAGAATTCTATACAGTAGTGAGATTCTGTTTTGGGGGGCTTTTGAAGCACAGACTTGATGGTCAGCATCATTCAAAATGTTTCTGTTGCAAAGTGTCATATGCATATAATTAAGGTAGGGAACAGCAAGCACTTCCTTGTGGATATAATAATCAGAATGATTACCAAGACCTAAAATAGATAACCATTATTTCACACCTCCCACATAGCCAGTATTTATTTAGTTTTAAGGAGAGTCAAAATATTTGTTGCCTGCTCCATGAGTTTTGAATCTTGCTGTGTGGGCCACCTAAAATTCTTGGAGGTAGCAAACAAAATCCCTTCTCTCTGTGTAGCTGGGTTGACTTATGTTATCTGAGAGAAGGGGGAAATTATTAAATACATGTGGTAGGCAGAAAGGATTATTACTTGTGTGAACAGTAATCATGATGAAAGATATATTTTTTAAAAATTTAATTTATTAAAGCAAATTGAACCAAATGCCATTTTGATCCTGGCACTGCCCCTTTTTTGGTTTTGCTTCTAGGTTTTGGTAGACAAGTCTCACTTAAAGCTAAGTTCAGTCTGAGGTTCGTTTTTCCTTCATACATATTTGTATTTCTGTGTATATTTGGGGAAATAGAGTATACCATAGTATACCTGTGAAAATTGTTCTCATCTTAGGAACACTGGAAATTATAGTTCAACAACTTCTACAGAACTGTAGCTGTATGCATTGCATACTGTAGATGTATAATACCTTGCTTTTTGGATAATTTGGACTTCAACTCCCATTAGCCACAGTTAATATGACCAGCAACAAGGGAGTCCTGGAATTGTGAACCAAAATATCTGGATAGCATGAAATTGTTTATACTACTGTATCAGAAGTGACAGTTATAAATTATTTGGCATATAAAGATGCTATAAAAAGTTTTATCTATGAATGACTGATTGATTGACCAAATGGATAAATGAATGATACTTGTATCTTCACAGACGCAACTAATGTATAAATGGGCTGAGCCAAAGATCTGCAATGAGGATCTCCCGATGGCGGTGAAATTACCTCCATCGGGCGTAAAGATGAAGTGCCCCCCTTGTAATCCTGGATTTTTTAAGACGAACGCCAGCACTTGCGAGCCTTGCCCATATGGAAAATACTCAAATGGGTCTGGTAATGCTATTCTGTTTTTTTTCCCCTTCTGAATTAGGTAAAACTCACATAAATGAAATTCTCTAAATGGTTTAAACTGACGCTGGGCTCTGGTCACTGGGAGCTGCCTCTAAAAAGCATGAACTGGGGACTTCCTGGATTCAGGAGTGGCACAAAAGAAAATTTGGTCTTTTATTGTGGGAGCTTTTCTTCTCACTCTCCCCGCCCCCCCCCCCTCTT
>JANHFR010002888.1:135824-146514 GCA_032468015.1 Mimophis mahfalensis | reverse complement strand
CGCTGGCTGGGGAATTCTGGGAGTTGAAGTCCACGCATCTTCAAACTGCCAAGGTTGAGAAACACTGCCTTAGAGATTCTTTTTTCTTTCCTCACCCAAGAATATTGGGGAAAATTTCAGGAGAGCTCAGGGCTCCATGTGACTTCCCACCCTTTGGCAGGTTAATGCTTAATAAACTGAATGGAATAGACTCAAATTTGGTACCGTTTGAGAAGCTGGAAAAAGGAAACCTGGGTTATAAATCGTAGATCTGACTTGAGATTGCCGGGCGGGTGGGGGAGAGATGATCCCTCACATGTCCATATGGTTACCATCCCTCCTTCCTCCTGGTCATATGACCCAGAACAGAGTATGTGTAGTTTATTCTTTGCTTCTGGTACACAAAATACATATGCTAACCCATTGATGTAACACAAAGTGAGGCCAGGAAATTTATAGATGCAACTGCTGTTTCATTACAAAGAAGAAAATAGAAGTGCCTCTTGTGGCAACTGCTGGTAAACGGACTAGAAATAAATGCAGACACCATATTTGCTTATCTTGTCTTCTATGTTGCAATATTTAAAATGTTTATAAAGAGTTGGATATTTAGATATATTAAAGACTTCACATAATAATAATAAATAGAGCAGATATATGAAAGGGCTTGATGGAGGTTATATTCATTTGTATTGCCACTAACTTCTCTGTACTTTGTATTTTATTTTGCATCTGTAAAATGGGATAGTAATTTATGTTGATTGAGAGCTGTACAATAGCTTTGTAAATTAAGGAAATTCAGTTCTGTTTTACAGTTCCGTAGAATCTATAAGCAGCATCTTGTTCACTAATACAACTTCTTTATGTAGACATTTTCATGCTGGGTACTAAAAATGAGAAGGTAACAGGGAGCAGGAATTTCTGTTTTGTTTGTTCTGAGTTGACTGCTGTTTCTTTCACTTAATAGCAGTGGTTATAAGACCTTTATTGGAAGCATTTGAATAAAATGCGCAGTCAAGTTGTAAAAGCATTTTATCTTGTGGCTGTTAGTTTTCCATCTCCTTTGTAATATAAATATTGACAAGCTGAATATAGTAATTTAACAGGAGTTTATGTTTGATTTTGTCCATACCAGCAAAGAGGAGTAGCATTCAGAAGAAATAACATCTTTTATTAATTAAAAGAGTTCTAATTGTTGTGGTTTTATCTTTGAAAGTCCATAACAGATACACCATGGCAAATATATTTTAGAACATGTTAAATCCAGATTGCAAAGAACTGTAGCTGACCAACCTCTATTTGCAGGAGGGGGCAGGGGATACTTTCCTGAATTGAATGGATTCTAACATTGTCTGATGATCAAACCATCAGGTGAAACCAATTTCATCTCTTAAAAATTCAGTCCTTCATATATCCTGGCTATGCATGTATTAGAAAAGCAGACTTCGATACACTGTACAAAACCTAGTATGGCTTAAAACCAATGCAACTAGTACAGTTCTGGTTTAAAAAATATGTGTTGCAATTATTAATGAAATTGAAGAGTCTTTCCATCATTTGAGCATCCCACAAATTATTTGATTAATTATTGTTATAAAGCGCTTGAAATTTCCTAGTCCAAAGGATATTTGGGATAAAATGTGGCCACTTACTATTTCCATGAATAGAAGATGAGCTGACGTTGGTTCTTTGTGAGCTTTACTAATGTACTTGTCTTTTAAATGAGTCATTTAGTAGCTTATAGACATCAGTTGAGTGCCTTTAAAATTAATTCTGGCAGCAGAGAAGATGAATGAGGATTACACTGTCACGATACACAACAAGTAGTCATTATCTAAAGTATCAAAAGAATTGAGTTATGATAGGCTTTTAAGAGGCGGAACAATTAGATATATGTAAACATGTATTACTTTTTTATTACTTTTTTGATGTGCCATAGCCAGTGCTCTTTTTCTTTGGAGATCTGGTTAGCACCAACCTGATGGCATTCAGAAAATTTGCCAGACCCAAATGTTTTTTAAAATGTATAAGAATTTATGGCATTGATAATAACTGGATAACACACTCTTGTAATAACTAGTTGGTTTTTCTTTTTTTTTTTTTCTTTTTTTTTCTTTCTTTTCTTTCTTTTTTGTTTTCCCTTCCCTCTTTCCTTCTGTAACCTTAACTTCAAAACTAATAAAATATATATTATGAAAAAAAGAATTTATGGCATGATAGACTCCCCCTTCCCATAAAAGATAATTTTTGCTGCTAGAAGTATTTGTCACAGTGTAAACGTATAGCTAGAAAGTAGGTTATTTTAAAACTTCCTCTGTCTTATTTTCTATAATTTGTAAGCATTTTGGACTAAACAGCAAATAAATTTCAGGAATGAATGAATGAGTGATTGGGGGGGATTACTGCATTAGAACATCTGTTATACTCTAGTAGGGAATTTGTTCAATATTTTTAAAAGTTTTTTTAAAGTCCAGTAATATTTTTAAAGTTTTAGTCAATCGGGTTAGCTTCTGTTTGTATGTTTGTATCCTTAAAACTGTAAGACAAGACTGCATTTACAAAATATTTATTTTAGCAAGGCTTCTTCTTTATTATTATTTTTTCTGCAGTAATGTTTCCTAATATTTTATTGTCAATATTAAAAAGAACTTTTATAAGTGCTGTTTTGATGAAGTGGCCTTATTTGTGGCCAGTCTAAAACCCAGTTCATTGCTCTTGAGCCTATTAAAACTGGCAGATTTATTTCTGAACTACACTGTGACTTTCACATTTATGTTAAAAAACATGCAAAGCAAATGAGAGTACATATGGTGCTTGATAAATGGCCCACAGATCCTCTGGGAGTTTTTCCCAGTTTTCCCACCTCCCATCTGATCAACATTTTGTTAGAAATTTCAACAGATCACTCATTGCCCACTACTAATGTTAGCAAGAAAATAGCCTTAAAATAGAAGTGCTGGGTGGGGATGAAATTAGGTCAGACTTACTTATTTCTTTAATATTAGCAGCAGTTGGGAACTAGAAACCTACAAGGAGTTGCAGGTAAAATAGGAGGAAGTGTTCTTCTCCCAGAATGTTCTCAGTTCATCAGTTTATTGTGAATGCAGTTGGGCATGTGTAAGATATACATATGTGAAATTTGTGATTCCAACTGACGGTGTAGCACTGTGTGCATAGTAGGTACTTACATTGAAAATGCAATTAATTGGTTCTGGGAGGCTCAACAAATACTAAAAAGAACGACTGCCAAACAAGCCACGTGACTTTCCCCATGACCCTTCATTTTGGCCAGGAAGAACTTCTTGTCTGTCCTATATTAGCAACTTTTTCCTGTATTAGAAACCTTCTCTGAATGGCCAACTTCCTCTGTGATGGTCCCCCTCTTCCTTTTGCAGCGACCTTCACTGCATGACTGACTTCCTGTCTGTTTTCCCCAGCCACCCGCCTTTTCCTGTTGCAGTGGCTACTTAAATCAGGCAGGGCATTAGCACTGTGTATGATACTTCTTTCTTACAGTCAAAATATTGTTACAGAGATTTGGGATATGTATCTTGTCTCTGTCTCCACTCTCCAAATAAAATATATTTGATTTTAAATAAATCATTCAACAATTTTCTATCAAAGTTCCCCTGTTTTTACTTTAGGAGCATAAGTAGTCGCTTCATTGATTGGATTAGCGACGTATCTGGTATACCGGTAATATTTTAAGGTGGCTACCAGGTATCTTTGAAAAACCCCAAAAGAGATCATGAAGTTAATTGCCTATTCCTTTTGTGGTTTTCCATCTCTTTTCTATCATCTTGCTTTGAATCTGAAGAATGATAGACAAAATGCAGTTTTGAAAAAAATAGTACTTTAGCTCCTAAAATTGATTCTATCATGCACTCATTGTGGATAATTTTATCTTATCGCTGTTTAAAAATGATCTATATTATACTAATATAGCTATTGCAATGTACAGATATAGATTTGGATAAATAGAAAATGACCAGTAAATGCTTGGTTAAATGACCTAAAAAATAAAATTGTAGGTTCTGATATTTTGTATCAGAACATGTACTCATTTATTACTTTTTGAAAACCCCGATTTAAGATCAGACCATTCAATGATTTTAGGTATACTATTTTCCAGTAGTTTTATTGGATTTTTGATGTCACTGATACAATGAATAAATTGTTCAGTATTTATGTTTATTTCACTTATTCACTTGTATTTATTTCACTTATTCACTAATGTTATATTAGAGTTCACTAATTTAATTATACAGAATTTTCAACTTAGTATACACTTTATTTAAAACTAGCAGGCAATAACCTGGTTTTGCCCGGATTTAGTCGGGCCTGATGCTGGTCTCTCATGCAGGAAAATCCCTGTACTCAGGACTCACACTCTTAGTAGCTCTATGTCTTACACTGTTAGTAGCTCTATGTGTTTTGGGCCTGACGCTGTTCTCTTGCTCAGCGTCACAAATCAGGAGTCGCCTTGTGGTCTACTGATTTTTAGGGCACACAGCCCTCCCCACCAAGGGGTGCTAGGCATGTCTGAACCCCACAGTATTTGTTCCTGGAGGGTAAGTTACCTGCATACCAAGCTTGGTAGAAATTGGTCAAGCCGTTTCAGAGTGTATATGGAATATACCACACATACATACACACACACATTCGACTTTTTATATATAGATTGTTTATAATTGCAAATGTGCATGGTAATTAATACATCTTAATCTCCTCTCTTTCTCTCTTCCTCCATTCAGTTATTAAGACCAACTTCTGGATTAAATAAGTGTTGCTATTTTAATATCTATAAAAATACAATATGCATTTTTATGTTTTCAAAATATTATTAGGCTTTATTCTAAAATTGTAATGGAAGCATGTACACGTCTCATTACAATCACTTCAGGATGGTTAAGCAAGATATCATTTTCTATCTACAGGTGATGTATCGCCAATCAGTATGTCACCCATCAGTCAGTCACAATTTATTCCACTTGGAGAAATCCTTTGCTTGGCCATCTCATCAATGAACTCAGCACGAAAACAAGTCACGCAAGAAGCATTAATAGAGCACCTAACAACCTGCTTTCCTGGTAAAATATATACTAATCTGTCTCTAAACACATTCATTAATGCACAGTTGATTAGGTGTACAGGTATATGCCCTGTTTCAGTATAGTAATGGATCAGGTTTTCTGTTGACTTTCAGTTAGATATTGTATACAATACTATACATGCTATTATATAGAGTGGAACCTCGGTTCATGACCACAGTTGATTCCATAACTTTGGTTGTGAACCGAGATGGTTGTGAACTGAAACAAATTTTCCCATTGGCTTGTATGGAAATAGGATCGATCCATTCCAGACCCCTATGAACTCGATTGTTTTTTTAAGATTTTGAATCACACAAATGCAGTACTGTAGTTAAAAATATGTGCCACAGAACGCACAGTATAACAGTAAAATCCTTTCATACAAACACTGAGAAGACCATGAACAACAGAGAAAACTGTTCAGTTGGTCAGTTCTGAGCAAGAGAGAGGTTGTTGTTTTGTGGGAGAGTCCACCTCTGCGATGGAAGGACACTCTCCTTCAGGTGTTTTCTCTCTTGAGATTTCTTTGTCCTCAGGAAGTTTGGTTGTGAACCAAGGTTCCACTGTATACAACCATCAATAGATAGTTGTATATATAATTGTTCTGTATCATTCACCTGTAATATCAGTGAGATTTCCAGCTATGCATTTGTATGGGCTCTGAACTAATTCCTCTTTTGTTTTATTTTTTAAAAAACATTACATAATTTTTAATCTATGTTGTTCTGCTTCCATATTTCTCCTATAATGGAAGAATTGCGTTTGCAACCCAGATTGGTCGCGCCCTGAAGCGACACATCTGCACATGCGCAGATGGCAAAAACGGCGCAGAAAGGAAGCTTTCCATACTGTTTTGGGGTCAGAAGCCAAGTTTTGGGTTGGAAGCTGAACCAAAACTCGGCTGGAATTTTGCGTTGGAACCCGAGTGGGTTGCGAATCGAGACATTTGCAACCCGAGGCTCCACTGTATACCTTTAAGTTCAGTGGTTATGTTTGTGTTTTAAATAAAACCTATATTATTCTACTTTTATTCTTGTTCTCTTATAGATTTCATGGACATATTTTTCATATACTGTTATTTATTTGAAGGTGTCATATTATTGTTAAGAATAGAAGAAAGAAAGAAGCATTTAGGCCCTTGTACAATGATTAATAAAGAGGCTACATTTATGCTAATTTTATTCCTTTAGTGCTAAGTACATTTCTACCTTCAGTCCATGAGGTCACACATTTTATTTAAATTGTTTTGCAATCTCTATATAAGAGCTATAATTCTTTCATGGTAGATCGAGTTAATAAGCAAGATGAAATTTCGTTTATCGTTCATTTTTACTCTACTTCTAGAATGGCATACTTTCTTAGAACAAATAATGATATTGAATTTCATGTAAAGAATCACAGAACGTTTCCCCAACTTTCGGGGGACAAGAGTGGCATATGATAATTATTGAACATTTAGTAATTTTTTCTCCTTATATAAGTACTGTATCTAATAGTTTTTTAGAAGTGATTTCCTGGTCTTTATTTTAGACATATGCAATGAGTAACATAAAATAACACGCTTTACAGAAAAAAACATTCTTGCTGAGGTTGCTGTTTTATATTATTTAAGAAAGTTATTGTGTTTTTGTAAGTCCAAATAATGCATCTTTTCAATTAAGTTTACATCATTGTTTTAAAAGCTTTCCTATCTTATATTACAAGGCACGGAAGGCATATATTGCAAATGTAGCAATAGCACTTACACTTATATACCCTTGTATTGTTCCTTACAGCACTCTCCGAGCCTTTTATAAACTTCAGCATATTGCCCCCAACAATCTGGGCGCTCAATTTACCAACCTTGGAAGGATGGCTGAGTCAACCTTGAGCCGGTCAGGATTGAACTCATGGCTTGTGAAGATTATGGATTATTTGAAGGAAGGGCTTCAAAAGAGTACTCAGAACTATCTCTGATAAAATGCACTTCATTTCTCACATTATTGTTTGTTTGTTTTTAGGTGTTCCAACTCCAAGTCCTGAAATCCTTCGTCATACCTTAAACATGCTTGTACGAGAAAGAAAAATATACCCAACTCCAGATGGTTACTTCATTGTGACCCCACAGACTTATTTTATAACACCTTCCCTCATAAGAACTAACAGTAAATGGTACCATCTGGACGAGAGGATACCTGACAGGTCTCAGTGTACCTCTCCACAGCAAGGAACTATAACTCCTTCCACCTCGGGCTGTGTCAGAGATCGAACGTTACCTAAAAACCACTGCGACTCTTGCCATTGTTGCAGAGAAGACATGCATAGCATGCACGCATCAACTCTACAGAGGAAATCAACAAAAGACTGCAAAGACTCTTACTGCCCCCCTTCTCTTTGCCAGGTGCCACCCACTGAAAAAAGTAAAAGTACTGTAAATTTTTCTTATAAGACAGAGACACTTTCAAAGCCTAAAGATGGAGAAAAGCAGTCAAAAAAGTTTGGGCTAAAATTGTTTCGACTGAGTTTCAAAAAAGACAAGACAAAACAGCTGGCCAATTTTTCTGCCCAATTTCCTCCTGAGGAATGGCCTTTACGGGATGAAGATACTCCTACCACTATACCTCGGGAGGTAGAAATGGAGATTATTAGGCGTATCAATCCTGATCTGACTGTGGAAAATGTCATGAGGCACACTGCACTAATGAAGAAGCTTGAAGAAGAAAAAGCTCAAAGGAGCAAGGCTGGATCATCAGCTCATCATAGCGGCAGAAGCAAAAAGAGTAGAAGTCATAGAAAATCTCATGGAAAATCTCGGTCGCACAGCAAAACTCGGGTCTCTAAAGGAGATCCTTCAGAGGGTTCCCATTTAGATGTGCCAGGTGAAAGGGAATATGATTTCTATGATCCTCTTATGAGGTCCCCAAGGGAAGGCTGCTACATAATAGAACACAAAAGGGACAACTTTATCATGCACAGCAGTCCTAATGTTCTTGAGTCACATTTTCCTATGACACCTGAATGGGATGTATCTGGTGAACTGGCCAAAAGGAGAACAGAAATGCCTTTCCCTGAACCTTCAAGAGGAAGCTCCCATTCTAAGGTTCATCGAAGCCACAGCCACACACAGGACCGAAGATCAAGAAATGAGAGATCTAATAAAGCCAAGGAACGATCTCGATCTATGGATAACTCAAAAGGACCTCTGGGTACTGCTTCTTTAGGTACCCCTGAAGACATAGCTGAAGCTTGCAGCCAAGATGACCAAACAACCAGTCAAACATATATAGATGATAGCACCTTAAGGCCTTCACAATCACTTAGTCATCAAAGGGCTCTTCTGTCATCTGTAAATTACAAAGAGGTAATTAAACCTGAAAAGACTGTTGGCAGTGCAGAAACTCCTACTTCCTGTACCATGTTAGAACAAAGCAAACCATCTGAGAACATACCACCTTATAATGAACTCAGTTCTTGTACAACAAAATCAGCCATTGATGATTATTTTCAGTGTAATACTTCCAGTGAAACAGTACTCACAGCTCCTTCACCTTTAGGAAAAAACAAAGATGACAGTGACCCAGTGACTTTGGCGGACAGTACAAAAAAAGTCTCTCCTTCAGAGAGACAGTCACAGCACTTAGCTAGAGAACCAGGAGTCCATAGAGAGGAATCACCTAAAGGGCCAAATAATAGTAGTGGGCCAATTGCTACAAGTCAGACAGCTGAAATAATTACAAATGGCCGACTAGCTCAACATCACAGCACAGAGTCCAGTAGCCTTGATAAGAGGAAAGAAATATTCAGTAAAGACACACTTTTTAAGCCTCTCCACAGTACTCTATCTGTCAACAGTTTTCACAAACCTAATGTGCCACACTTAAAACCTCATCAGAAGACACCTGAAACTTTGCCGAGCAGATGTGATAAACTTGAACAAGCTATGGTAACCTCAGTCACACAAGTCATGCCAATTTCCCAGAGGCAGCAAGAAACAGCTGGGAACCAAGAAGCAGCTTTTGATTATTACAATGTCTCTGATGATGATGACTCTGAGGAAGGGACTAATAAGAATACAGAGGAAGAGAAGAATCGGGATGATGTGGGCACTATGCAGTGGCTTCTTGAGCGAGAGAAGGAAAGAGACTTGCAAAGGAAGTTTGAAAAGAATCTCACTCTACTTGCTCCAAAGGAAACGGAAAACAGCAACAGCCAGAGAGCCACACATTCAGCAAGGCTGGACAGCATGGACAGCAGTAGCATCACAGTTGATAGTGGATTCAATTCTCCACGGTAAGATTTTAAATTAAAATTAATTTTAGACAGCCTTAAATGTAATGTCCCGTTACCATAAACAACTCATGAAAATATTACAGATTTATAGAGTTTTAGGTGGGAGCTTGAGGCAGTGTTTAGGGTCTTTGACTTGAGTAGAATCTGTATCACAACTGCTTGGTATCAGTCACCTAAATAATTAAACTATGACTTCATATAATACATCAGACTTTTTTAGAATAACATTTACCGTATTTTTCAGACCATAAGACGCACCTGACCATAAGATGCACCCAGTTTTTAGAGCAGGAAAACAAGAAAAAAATATTCTGAACCAAATACTACTGGTATACTAAAATATTAAAATATTCCGTTGTTTTGAGAGTGCTTGCCCCCTCTCATGCGTGCGCTGGACAGCATTTGGACCATAAGACGCACCGTCATTCTCCCCACACACACTTTTTTGGGTGGAAAAACTGAGTCTTATGGTCCAAAATTTACGGTACATTGTAGTAGCTTAACTTCCCATCATTGGAAGATTTTAACTTCACCTCAGTTACAGATGCTTGCTGTCTTTGCTGCAGGATCATATATTTCAGGTGTCTGTATATTATAGATTCAGCCTATTGCTAAAGTTATTGTTTCACTGTGAGATAAGGCTTAACATAGAACTAATACATAAACCATGTTAGGTCAAGCGCCCCTCTTTGAAGTGTTGAAGCAGGTTCTGTATATTCATGTACAGATATTTTTGGTGACTACTGCTGAAGCCAGGCATTCTAGATCCCTTCAAGGGTTTGAGATGGTTTTTATAGCCATATTATTTACAGTTTTGCAACAAATAGAGTACCTATTTGTTTCTGTCCACCTGTGGTAATAAAGGTTCAGCGTTAAAATAAATTTTATCCTAAAACGAATTGAAAAATATTATAGAATTCCAAATGTTCCTGTGATGTGAGCTCTATTTAAAGATAAGTAGGTTGGAGAAAGTTATAAAACTATTGACTTCAGATTTATTTCTAGACTGAGTGGCTGTGCGTACCGGCATCCCGAGATACCCAGTTGTTTCCATCGTTATCCATAGGGAGTGAGGTGTTACCCCCTGTAGATACGGCGCACAACTTGGGGGTCCTCCTGGATGCGCGGCTCTCCCTTGAAGATCATGTGGGGGCCGTGGCCAGGGGGGCCTTCGCCCAGGTTCGCCTGGTGCACCAGTTGCGACCCTATCTGGACCGGGATGCCCTGCGCACAGTCACTCATGCACTTGTGACCTCCCGACTCGACTATTGTAACACACTCTACATGGGGCTGCCCTTGGGGACCATCTGGAGGCTTCAGCTGGTGCAGAATGCAGCCGCGCGAGTTGT
>JANHFR010002888.1:105262-116267 GCA_032468015.1 Mimophis mahfalensis | reverse complement strand
TTTAGTCCTGCTGGCCACATGACCACGGAGATGTCTTTGGACAGCGCTGGCTCTTCGGCTTGGAAACAGAGATGAGCTGTTTCGGCTTGGAAACAGAGATGAGCTGCCCCCTAGAGTCGAGAACGACTAGCAGGTATGTGCAAGGGGAACCTTTACCTTTACCTTAAGGACAGCTATGTTACAAAAGTTCTGATCTCAAATAGCATTTGACACGATCTTTATTTTCTGAAACCATGCTACGGATTGAGTGCAATAATTTTCACCTAATTTGTTGTTTGTTGAAAAATTCATTCTGGCAGCCTTCTGTCTCTCACCTGTGTTTTATGCTTTTGCACTTGGGTTGAACATGAATAAAATTAAGCTAATTAAAAATCATAAAGGAAGAATTTAGAACACATCAGCTAAATAGTGTTGGGATATTTCATGAACATACTGTAGTGTTGATTTTCTGTGCACGATTCTTTACATAATGCTGAATAATCTTGTATTACATAAATATACACTTTGCCATAGTCACCTAAATCTGGATACATTTAGATATATCTTTTAAGGTTTTAGGGTTAGTTTATTTAAAGACAGAATACATTATCCTATACAATTATTTTGCATGAAGAAATTAACAAAGGAGAATGGAATTCGCTAAAGAAATACTGTAATTTATACAAGCTGAAAATATTCATATGTAGCAGATGTATTCCTCTAAAGGTTGTCTCTAAAAACCCAACAAAGATGGGTTTATTAAAATAATTATTTGATTTAATAATATCATTCATCCTGATCCAATGAAGGAAACAACTTCAGATTTAAATTTTGTCCTTGGGAAATAATTTCTCTCTTATATTAATTTGTGGCCAATTTTAATGGCGAAGTTGTGCAATCTCTCACTGAACACTTAATAAAGTATCAGGATAAATATAAACACTTGTGACATTTTCTTTTTTCCAAGGAAGACAGTCTGTTCAGCTGCAACACAGTCCAGTGTCTTCCTTAGTCCTAGTACAGTGATGGTGAACCTTTTTGGCACCAAGTGCCCGAACTGGAACTCATGTGCATTTGTGTGCATGTCCACGTGCCGGACCACTGGAAACCCAAAGATCAGCTGGCCGGTGTACATATGCCTGTTTTGGGCTAGGCTTTTTTAACCATTTTCAGGCTGTTTTTGGCCTGAAAATGGCCTGTGAAAACACCCTGGAAAATGGTCTGGTTTTTGGCCATTTCTTGGGCCATTTTCTGCTGCCCACAAAGACCAGCTGGCATGTATGCACCAGAAACCAAAAGACCAGCTGGCAACAGCACACATGCCGATGGAGAGGGCTCTGCATGCCACCTCTGGCACGTGTGCCATAGGTACGCCATCCCAATCCTAGTACATAACTACGATTTATCTTCAGATCGTATGCCAAATTTATTTTTTTATAAAAAGTAGAAATTTTTGCAGGTTGCTGCAACCTCTGGGTGGTATCTGTGTTTGAACTGCACATGCACAATCAGTGGTGAAAATATCCTAACAAATGGCTGTCAAGGCTGACTGGTAATGTACCTCTACTTGCAACTTGACAAGAGAAACAAGGGTGGGGGCCGAGAATGCTTGTAATGTATTGGCAGCTGGAAGGAGGTGAGGAATTTATGTGAGCCGTTTGCCATCTGAGAAGATCCTGATACTTCAAGGCCTTGCAATTGGAACCTTGCGAAGGCGCAGAACATTTTCTCCAAATAAAATGGCTACACTGGCATGTGTATCATGTATTGGAAAGCAGGATTCCCAAAAAGAGGTGGTGTAGAGTAATATAGCACATGGATGTGGTATCAGTGGACAGATTCCTCTTCTAGGCACTTTTGTGATGACTTACTTAGTCTTGTATTATAAAGTAGATATTGGATAAATTTGCCATAATTAGTGGCACTATCCATAGCAATTAAAATATTTTCCTACTCCTCAACCCATTGTCTTCCATTGCTTCCCAGATGGTACCTCTTATTCTGCCCCAAACCTCATTGCTTACCTCAATCCTGGTACCAGAATGGCTTCTAAATCAAAAGTAGATTGTAATTACTGTGACCGAGGGCCAAATAAAAACAAATCCAATTGGGTTTAATGCATCAGTTGTTAAAATGCAAAATGCAGACAGAGATGATTAGCAAGGAAATGAGAGATTATGTATGCCTGTCATGACAAATGGATCCTTTGAGGAAATTTGCGAAGATTATCACCTATTTCCAATCAAAGATTACCTCCTAAAAATGTATAAAAAAGTATGAGGAAGAGTTTTCTACAGGGGAAGAAATAGCTTCCCCATTTTATTTGTTGCAATCTCAATCAGGTAAACAAAAGGAAAGAGTTCCTTCATTATTTCCATTTCCCCATTACCAGGCAGCTCTATGGGAGTGGCTCCAAAAAGTCTAAGATGCAATCAAAGCCTATCCCGCCCCCCATCTTCTATGCATTGTGCCGAACGTAAAAGGGTCAGGATTTTGACTGCATAGTTGTAGCCATATCTTGACCTTTTTTTAACCTCTTGAGACCACCCATGTCCCCTATACAAGGGTAAGTTTATGCTCTTCACATTAGATCTGGAAGGAGGAGCCTGCTTCGGGTCCTATCAATTAAAATGGGCCATCCTATGGGATCCAGGAAGGGTACCTTTTTCATCATGGTGTGTATCCTTTGGAAAAACTTTGCCACCTGAGATTAGAAGGAAATTAGTGAAGCCTGGCTGTCTAATATTCTGCGGTTTTTACCCTTGGCCGTTATATGATTTTATAGTCTTTTATGGCATACTGTAATTTCTGTTTTAAACTTTGTTCACCAACCAAGACTGTGGAAAAGGAGGTGGCCATGCAAATCTAAACCAAGAAATAATATGGCTATTGACTAGTGGTGGGATTCAAATAATCCCACCATTGGTTTGCTAAAGAATAAGCGCACGCATTTTTCTTTCCAAAATCTTTGCAAGCTTTGGTCATAGGATGCACCAGTAGATGTGTGAGGTGGTGTGTAACATAGTGAATTGCCATTTATGTGTGCGTGCATGGACACTAAAACTACAGCTAGATATATTGGCTCTAGAATGGAAGATTCAGAAATATTTAATATTTTTTTCTTCTATAACCTCCAGTTTGATCTAGCCCAGGAGTGTAAAATCGTATGGTCATGGCAGTGTCACGTGATGTATTGTGACTTTCTTCCCTTTCACTAAACGAGGCGTGGGCATGGCCAGCATGTAACGCATCTGGCCCGTGGGCTGCAGGTTTGACAGCCCTGGTCTAGCCCATTTCTGAGCTGACTTTTCTTTTGTCAGCTTCTCTTCCCATGCCAATATGATCTTGCACTGTTAAGTTTTCAGAGAAGACAGAGAGACAGAAGGCCAGAATCATGACCCTGCTCGCATAATTTCTTTCCAGCCTTCTGTTAGGCTGAGAAGAGAAACAGAGTCCCACGTATTCTTTTTCACAATATTCACACTTTCACAGTCCAACAGTATTCTAAATATCAGTGTCTTTCTAACTCCCCTTTCCCAATCTCACCCATCCATATTTTAAAAACTGGACATTTGTTTACTCTATGTATGTCATGGCTTTATAAAATGTATTGCTGATTTAAAAAAAATAATACACAAATCAATTCAAAAGACATAAAAAGGTTGACTTTTCCATAGGCCACCAATCCAAATAGTTCTTCTTTTATCTGAATAACTCATATTTGGGGGCTTGATGCAGCTATCCTGCTACACATCAGTAAGCTTCCATAGTCGCTGTGGATACATGCCTGAATAGTTCTGCCTCAGAATCATTTTGCTTAGCGGCAATCAATAAAAGCAGGTTTTATCCTATGTGCACTGTTCAAAATAATGCCTTGGTTCAAAATTTCATTCCACTAATGTACAGTCTGGGGTAACCCAACTATTATTAAAAGAATTTTAATAAACAGATTAAAAATGATGTGAGGAAAAGACAAGTAATGAAACTTTCTGACCACAAGAACATAGACGATTACTATGTATGTTCTGTTTTTTCTGTTTGTGTATCTTGTAAAATTGTAAAATTTGGTCAGTTTAATGAAGATTTTGAATGATTTTTTTAAATGGGGGGGAACAGTGCTCCAAAGAATTCAAACAGTCTGCTCTATTAATGTAGCATGCAGACCTTTAAACAAGAGATCTTTGTTTTCCAACTACTGCAAATGCTTAACAAGAACTAAATTGCCTTCTATATTCAATAGCAAGATAACAAAAGATTGATTTTCTTTTCCTCCATTCCAATTGATTTAATGATTCACTTGAGACACATCAAAGCACACATCGATGTTTATCAGTTATTAGGGAATTCTTCTGTTTGGCGTTAAATGTGTATAGTTGTATGAAATGTACTCAGTGGAGTACGTTGTGGATCCAAGCAGTATAGCCTTTTGTAATTGAAAGGAGGAAATTTTGTGAATATGCAGATTTTCTAAGTGTGGTCCATACTTTTTTTGATTCAGCACCAAGTGTGTCAATAGTCATTGGAATCATTATTATCAGCCCAAATCAATTTCCTAAAATCTGAAGGCCTCTTTACTGAAGATATGCCACCACCATTCATCACCCTACCACGTTGGTCTCTTCTCTTCAACCTCTTTGAAGCTGAGCTCAGCAGTTGGTGACTAATGGCACGCATTGAAAGGATCTGATTATGTTGAGCACTTTTCATCTTTCCAAAGGGTTGTCACAAAGAAAAGGAATAATGAAAGTAAGCAGGTTCAGGTTAGCATCAGAAGGAATGTCCCAACCTAACAGCCATTGGAGCAGGCGCATGAAGCGCTGAGGTCTACTTAGCGAGGTTGCCAAGAGGTTCCAGTGGATTCTATACAACGACTACGTACTATTGATCAGGCTGTCACCTTCCATGTATGTATACTAGGAAAAGTCTGAGGAACAAGCTCCATCTAGACTTTTAAAGTGTCATTTACGTCTATTTTTCCATTGCTGTCCATACAACTGGCTCCAATGTGAACTATCCCTGGCAAATTAGCCCACCAGATTGGCTGTCAGACAATTATGGACAACATAGAAATAACACATCATGGGAGGTGACTGTCTGTGAAAAGCTGTTCTAAATTTAAATGTATTGCAAATGCATAAAACTGCTAGAAAAAGATGGGATTAGCAAGTGGGTCTGCCTGATTTAGTTGGTCCATCTGGATTATTGGTTTCAGTCCCTTGGATTAATTCTGGAGCTGATGGCAGAAGGTGGAAGCAAGGCTTACTTTGGTAATGGACAACATGCGCCCATCAGAACCAACTCATGCTTGTTTTTGTTCGTTTATACCCCTCCAAGCATTTGGCACTAGGATTTTCAGAAATTAATTTCTATCATTTTCTCCCAACAGCATTTTCCATTTCAATGCTGCCATTGAAATGGTGGGGGAGGGGGGACTAGACACACTGACTGACATTGTACTGAGACTGGTGTTACAAGATCTGTTATATAAACAATGAAAACAGAATAAGTCCCAGCACAGAGCTGCTCCATTGGAACGCTGGGGCCAAATTGGCATTATCTTTCAACATACAGGCCACTCTCGACCAGGATCCATTGTTTGGCAGTGGCGGGATTCCGGCAATTTTGCACATAACATTATACACATCAACTGATCTGATTGGTGCAGCTCTGAAATTAGACTTGAAATCTGAAACAAGACAAAGAGGCATTTTAGACCAGCAGTCTTTGCCAGAATGCTGCAAGCACATCTATTATTTAAAAGAAGTGAACATGCTGCCTGCCACGCACTGCGTCTCCGGGGTGTGTGTAAAATTAAGAATACATTGGATAATGTATGACACGGAGCAAGCCAAGAATGCATCAAATAAATTAATAAAATACATCAATAATAATATCACAGTGGTTATACATAATTCAGAAGTTCTGTCATGAACTTTTAGTGCCAAAGTTAAGCATCTTTTCAGCAAGTACATAGACCATCATTGTTGCACATGTTTTAATTTGGGGGATGGGCAGGGGACGAATAGTACAACAGAAAAAAGTCACGACCCATTAAGACCAAGGGAATAGCCAAAAGACAGCATAACAAGAGGCTAGTGAAGAATGTCTTCTGTAGCATTATGGAGCTTATCTATCCCGGGAATGGCACCTTAAAATGTATAGTCAATATAGAAGTGTATAGTCAATATAAAAATGTATATTAATATAACTCAGGTTTTGAACCTCTGACATTAGCAAATCAGCAGCAGTGTTCTTTGTGTTAAGTACACAAAGTGCTGACACAATTTCCCAAATTAGGACAGAATCTCTTTCTCCAGACTTGGTTCAGTTAAGGACAATTGTACTGGAGTTTTATGGTGAAAATGGATTTCTGAAGATGCTTAGCCTTAAATACCTTTGCGCAATCTGACTCTAGAAATCGGTGTTGTCTGGGTTGATGTCAGGGTTCAATAATGTAAATTTCAAATTCTGAAAGATATATGCTTTCCTGTTCTATCATCTATAGCAATTCATATACGCATTAACAAAAAAGAGAGTTTTTTTAGTTATCAACTGTTAATGGATTGTAACTGCTGAAACAAATTTTAATAATTTTACTTACTTACTGATTTATTTATTTATTTAATTTATATCCCGCCCTTCTCCCGAGGGACTCAGGGCGGCTTGCAGTCCAATTTATAAAACATACAATACAAAAGTTAAGACAAGAATTAAACAGAATTTAGGACCTGACAACAATTAAAAATTAAAAATTAACCAATTAAAATCAACCCATTAAAATTGACATTTTATCAGGACAGACCAGCTTGTTGGAATAACCATGTTTTGAGGACGCAGCGGAAGGCTCGCAGGTCAGGGACGATCTGTATCTCTGGGGGGTAACACATTCCAGAGGGTACGGGCTGCCACAGAGAAGGCTCTCCCCCTGGGGGTCACCAGCCGACATTGTTTGGTCAACGGCACCCTGACGAGGCCGACTCTGTGGGACTGTACAGGACCGTGGGAGGTTGTTGGTGGCAGTAGGTGGTCCCACAAGTACCCTGGGCCTAAGCCATGGAGCGCTTTAAAGATCATAATCAACACCTTGAATTGAACCCGGAAGACCACCGGAAGCCAATGCAAGCCGCGCAGGAGAAGTGTAACATGGGAATGCCTAGGCACCCTATAAATAACCTGCACAGCTGCATTCTGCACCAGTTGGAGTCTCCTGGTGCTCTTCAAGGGGAGCCCCATGTAGAGAGCATTACAGTAGTCCAACCGGGAGGTGACAAGGGCATGAATGACTGTATGTAAGGCATCCCAATCCAGAAAAGGATGCAACTGGTGTATCAGGTGAACCTGATAAAAAGTTCCCCTGGCGACAGCTGTGCAATGGTCCTCTAAAGACAGCTGCACATCCAGGAGGACACCCAAATTGCAAGCCCTCTCTGAGGAGGTCAAGGTCTATCCCCCAGTTGTCAAAGATGGAACATGTTGACCAAACCGGGATGCCAGGAACCACAGCCTCTCAGTCTTGGAAGGGTTGAGTCTGAGCCTGTTCGTCCCCATCCAGATCCGTACAGCCTCCAGGCACCAGGACATCACATCAACAGCATCATTGGGGTGGTTATGCATACTGATGATATCGTACCCCGAAACCACGGATGATCTTGCCCAGTGGCTTCATGTAAATGTTGAACAGAAGGGGCGAGAGAAACGACCCCTGAGGCACCCCACAAGTGAGAGGCCTCGGGGTCGATCTCTGTTCCCCTGCCAACATGAACTGTGAATGACCCGAGAGATAGGAGGAGAACCACTATAAAATGGTGCCCCCCACTCCCAATCCCCCAAGTTGTCGCAGTAGGATACCATGATGGATGGTATCAAAAGCCGCTGAGATATCCAATAGCACCAGAACAGAGAAATAGCCCTTGTCCCAAGCCCTCCAGAGATCATCCAGCAATAATAATATGGCTGGCCATCATGCCGGCAAAGCAAGGAGAATGTTACTTGGAAATGAGACATAAAAACTAGAAATAGATAAATTCTGAAACCATATTCTTTATTTTCCAGGAAAATCCAAATCTATCCATCAGTTATAAGCACCTGTAATCAATAAATACATGGAAGGGAAGAAAAGCTATGGTCATCATAATCTTCAGTTGCCCTACCTGGTCCATATGCAAGAAAGATTCCTCTCATATCTATGAATTCATTATCATAGCCGTGCCATCCGTTCTGCCAAGCTTCTCGTTTTCCAGTGCCATTATCCCAAAATGGAAGTGATTCTCTGCTCTTCAGAGTGAGAAAAATATTATTTAATATTGTGGACATAAGATGGTTAAATTATTGTTCCATTCAGGTAATCCTTGACTTACAACAATTCATTTAGTAACTCTTTAAAGTTACAAGGTCACTGAAAAAACCGACTGATGAACATTTTTCACACTCATGACTGTTGCATAATCCCCATGGTCATGTGATTTACATCTGGATGCTTAACAACTGGTTCATATTTATGACATTTGCATTATCCTAGGATCATGTGATTCCCATTTTGCAACCTTCTGACAAGCAAAGTCAATGGGGAAGCCAGATTCACTTAACAACCGTGTTACTAATTTAATAACTAAAGTGATTCACTTAGCAAAGGTGGCAAGAAAATTCATAAATTGGGACAAAACTCAACAAATTTCTCACTTAGTGTTAGCCCGATATTGGGGCTCGCCAACAATGCCGGGCGCCAGGTGCTTACTTTTCCTGCCCTGAACCAAGTCCTATGGAGGCAGGCAATGGGCAGCAAAGAAGTCCTGTGGAGGCAGAGAGGGGCCGCCACCCTCCCAGACCCGAAGCCTCTGGCACGCCTGCTTGTTGACTCTTCCGCATCTCAGCTGTTCCTGGGGATTCCCTCCACCGTGACTCAGCTGTTTCCAGACATCTTGGTCTGACTGAACTACTGGCTAATAATTGTTGCTTGTTTGTTCCTTTTGTGTTTGGGACGGAAGACAGCTAGGTGTGGGGGAGCAGTGGGTGGTGGCTTATGGGGTTGGGTGTGGTTAGGGCATGCACGGTGGCTTTGTCAACAAGTGCTGTGAGGCAGAAGCTCCCAGTGCTGTTTTCACCTGATAATTCCATCCAAGTTTGTTCTCAGCTAGAGGCATTTAGCAACATTAAACTGCTGTTTGTTCAACAAGCCTTGGTTTTGCTCCTAACGCTGGAGGTCGGTATGAGACAACCCAACACTTAGCAACATAAATTTTGGGCTCAATTGTGGTTGTAAGTCAAGGTTGCAAAAAGTGATCACATGACCCCGGGACATTGCAACTGTCATAAATGTGAGTTAGTTGTTAAGCATACAAATTTAAATCACATGGCTATGGGAATGTTGCAATGGTCATGAATTTGAAAAATGGTCATGTTACTTTTTTCAGTGTCATTGTAACTTTGAACGGACTCTAAGCAAATTGTTCTAAGTCGAGGACTACCTGTACTGACAGAATCAGGCTGAACAGAGAACTTTCAATTTTTTGGCTTTGACATATTGTACAAGTAACTGAACTCACAGAAGTATCCAGTATTGTTGAAAGATTTAACTTGAATTGCTGCTTGCTGGCTGCAAAGTTTGCAATTAGGTAGGCAGTTGACCTTGGCAGGCCAATAAGTTAATGCTAGCAAAGATGACAGACGCTGTTTCATCATGTACAAACCACTGGTGGCGAGCTTTCTGGAACTGAATTCAACAAAGTGGCCTTGTAAGGAGGGGGTCTCCAACATTTCTATGTGCTATTGCATTGTGCCTTCCCAATGCCAACTGTATGGACAAATGTCCACCGCCTTTCTCTCCTGGTATTCCCCAATACAATCTGCCAGCTACAAGACAATTCCTAAATAGGAGTAAGTCTCTAGAAAATTAAGATTTATTCTTGAGTCTAAGTGAAGCTTGAAGATCACATGTCCAAAGCATGTGAATTTATGCTTGCAGATGAACATTTTAATAAAAGAAACAGACTTTCTTTGTTAGTCAAAAAAGATTAATTGGTTCTTCACAATAAGTTCATGAAATTTGTGATATTCTTATAAACATAGAAACTGTTTCCAAATCCTTAATTCAAAGCCTTTCCCCTGGTTTTTTTTTCAGTGTCAAGTATTCATAAGCTTACATTAGCATTGGAAAACTGTATCAGTCCCTGGTGCCCAAAAGGTTGGGGGCTCCTGTTCTAAACTGTTCATAGAGACCTACGGACTTTCCAACGGGCATTAAAGACCCTATTTTTTCAACAGGCTGGTCTGGCCTAACGGGGGTTTTGATTTGGTCAAATGTTGTACTTTTAGTCTGTAGCCTATATTTAATCTGTTTTAATTATTTTTAACTTTTGTATTTTGTTGTTTTTAATATGGCTGTAAACCGCCCTGAGTCCGTAAGGAGAAGGGCGGTATAAAAATCAAATAAATAAATAAATAAATAAACCCAGACTGATTAAAATCAGGTTGTTAGAAGCACTTACCTCTGCTATGAACCATCTTTCATTAGCTACCAGTGTCAATGGAGAGACAAATTTTCCCTTTTTATAATAAAATCTATCAGGGATATCCTCTTTCTTATAGACTGTCATATGAGGCACATTTTTCAGTTTGTTATATATCTGCAAAAGAATAAAAGCAGTGAAATTTCTTTTGGTGTACAGAATTGCTCCACACCAAAGTGAATGATCATGCTGAAAACCAAACCACTTGTAAAGAAGATTTTCCTTTAAATATTCCTATTTTGGCTTCTTGCATTCTGTTAGGAAAAATTCCCAACAACAAACAGATAAAAGGTCAGACAATAGGGGGTAGGAAGTTTGATGTATATATATGTATGTATGTATGTATGTATGTATGTATGTATGTATGTATGTCTGGCATTATGCTTTGTTCGGGTATTTTCCCACGTCTTCATACTTGTGCTTTTAAAATTGTAGCGACATTTTGGTAAAATCTCATTTACCATCTTCTGGCTCATATGTAGAAGGCAATAGCCGTTTCTGTTTTAAAATGGTAGTGTGCT